>SNQJ01S0074976.1:64295-75751 GCA_010110895.2 Picea sitchensis
TTTGCTGCTGTTTTAGGACAGCAAACAGTCAAGTACTTTCTGCTCACAGTTTTAATGGTTAAGTGTCCTTTTGAGGTGCCCTTGCAAGTGTTATATTTTCCCAATGTTAGCACATGCAATATACTCAAAACAAATAACACTACGTCCTAGATATTTACAACTTTAAATGTTGATTTACACTTATAAGCATGCATAAAAAGAACACAAGTATTTTTGGTCAACATGACCCTGGATAAAACCCCCTGGGGAAAACTAGTTTGGAATGGAAGTATATATATGTGGAGAATAGAAGGTGGAATACAACAAGTACATGAAACAGATGAACCTGATATGATAGCAGCTTGTCTCAAGCAACAACACAAGTCCAAGAGTGAGAGATGCGCCCAAGCATGGTGCACCCTCCTCAAATATAGCTCTATCCACTGAAATGAAGCGCCCTTGCTCCCTGAAGCTGTAATGGAGAAACCCTTGCACCACAATGGTCTCTCGTGTGCTGCCTCTCCACTGAAACTGTCCTCAAAGCAATCTGACCATTGCAAGACCTCCCTGCTAGCTGTGTGCCCTCCTCCTAGCAAGAACAACCACCACAAATAACTTGGGCCCTAAGCCTTCATCAGCCCTCCATGAAAGGAGGCGGCCAAGCTCTCCTCTCCCAATGCTTCCATTCTCATCCTCTTGCCCTTCTCCAAACTCTCTTGATGAACATACAAGTGAATGAGCCTCTCCTTGCCCTATGCGCTCCTCTTAAGGAAACATAAGGAAATCTAAAGGTTGGGTGGATGAGATCATCTCATCTCATCTCTAATCAATGGTTGAGATCTCTCCAAAAGAATCTCAACTCAAAACCCACTTTACTTAAGTTTCCATAGTTTCTTTTTATTTCCCTCAATTCACCCACAAAGTTAATTAATAGTCTTTTTAGGCTAAAATGACCAAATTTCACTTTTGACTTAAATCTCCTAAGTCAAAGTGAAATTAGACATAAAGTACATGGTACATAGTACAAAATATTTCCCACTTGTGTTTAGAGGCCCACAAACACAAGGGGACCACTTTCCAAGGTACCCAAATCTCAACAGGTGAAACAAGGCAACTGACACAATTTCCCAAACCAGTGATCCATTATTCAACTTCAACCAAAGATCCTCATCCACATGCCCGACAAATTAAGCACAACATTTTACATAAAAGGACTAATATACCTCATGGTGACGATGGCTTACCATCTCCCATACTCTAGGTTGCTTGAATGTGATGAGCCTTGGTTGACTTGTAGCTGTAAAGGTGAATGAGGGGGGCTGCCGAGCTGCCATCTGTGGACATGTTGATCATCATCATGGTCGGGATCATGTTCTCCATTGTGGGCCACGACACGTGATCTCCTCTAGTTACCCCTAGGCATGGGGGGGTAGCAAGCTTATATTACTCACACATGCGCCCTCTCAAATTTAGCCCATGTGCCCTCCTATTATTATCTTACTTATGTGCCTTACTCTCTATATATTGAGGCTCCTCATTGTTCAGGGTCGTATTTTTGCAGCAGCAACATACATACTCTCTCATTCTTCTACACTTTAGCTTCCAGTCTTTGTGCAAAGATAGTCACTCTACCAGTTTTTGTGCTTGTTTTCTATGGTGAAATCACCCCTTTGGCAAGTCATTAATAAAGATTTGTTGTGCTTGAGTCAAGCTTCCAGTTCTTGTCGGTATTGTGATCTAGACTTGTGCATTTATTAGTAGTTTTTAGCCTCTTATTGTGATTAAATTCGATCTTTTAAGTGCGCTTTCTCTCTCTCTTTTCTTTCATTTTTCTAATGCTAAAGTTGTAGGGATCCTTCCAAGTGAAATATACAATCTTTTTCCTAACGTCTTGGGTGGTTTTACACTCTGTCGAAGACACTTTTGGCTGCTGTTTTTTGTGTTTAATTGCAGAAAATCAGACTTCAAATCAACAACGAGGTACTTAGGGACACCCCCCTGAGGTTGGCACGCACCAGCTCCAAACAGAGAGGAGGTTTGCCGGTGACAATTAGGGCATTCTCTCCTAGAATTAGCTTCTTTTTCATTGCTGATTTATGTTATATCAGATCTGATTGGAGGGTGAAAAAGTGTGCTAACAGGCTCAGACTCAGACTTGGCTACGACTTGGACTGGTTTGAATTTAATGACTCGGTTTACTAAAAAATACATAAAATATTTAAATTTTCATGAAAAAAATATATTTTAAAGATTCCAAACCATGAGAGACAAAATATGCAAAGTTTGCTCATTTATATACCATGTAAGGGTGAATATATCAAAATGGCAGTGAGTGCTATACACATCAGAAACAAAATACATAATCAATGAGGCTCTAAATGGCCTCTAGAGTCCAAAAACACGCTACAAGCTACCAGCCTACTACAAATCACTGATCAACACGATCAATCATTAAACTCATCACCACTGCTAGAAATGGAAATCATGAGCTGCAAGATCATCCTCTGGCCGGGATTTAGGGTTTAGGTAGATTTTTCTTTAAATCAACTTTTCCTTCAAAACTACACTGCAGTGAGGTTGAGTACCAACTCGACCAGTACTTACAAACTCGGCTGAGATGGAATGGTTTGGCACTGAACTGGCTAAGTCATGCATTGACTCAGTCGGTTCGGTACCAAGCCAATCCCTAAACCAAGCAAAGGGCCAAGTTGACTTGGTTTGTGGTCAACGCGGTCAACTCGACCGAGTTTGAGTTCAAATTGGACGATTTTAAAAACACTTATTCAAATAAACTATGGCTCACTCATTTGTTCTGTAGCCCTGTTGCCGTCCTTATACACACTTGCTAACGTGGACTAAGTCCAATCCACTTAGTGTGTCTTTGGAGGCACAATGTCTAAGTTCAAGCGCATTGTCACCTCGACTTGAACTTCTTTCGTCTAGGCTTACTCCTGGGGAAGTCAAGGGGGGTAGACCCTAGTTACTATGTGAGTTAAAAGATTATTTCTAGGAGTTAATTTTAATTGTTAAAGGTCGGGCGAAGCTAGCCTGTATGAGAGGCAAACAATGCAAGTGCAAGTCTTTCAATGCAAAGTTGAGCCTTTCCCTAAGACAACTAAGACCAGTGCCTAAGGTTGGGCAAATGGATCAACTAAAGTTACAAAGAGGGGTTAAAAAGAATAACTTTACAAAACTTACAATTAGATACAAGGAGTAAAACAACTATCTACACAAGTTAGAATGCAAAGAATAACTAAAAAATACAACAATATACAACTTATGAACAAAGAAAAGAACAAGCACTAATTAGATCTAACTTGAAGCAACAATGAACTAACTTGACTTGATTGTGCAGGGAAGGAAAAGATAACTAGAGGAAGTACAATGCAATATCTCAAACTTGATGAATAACACCCCTACCCTGCCTTTCTTTTATAGATGAAGAAAAGGCTAGGGAATTACAAAAATAGACCATCCCCATGGTGCACCCAGATTAGGAATGCAAACCCCAACAATAGGCTGCATAGAAAATTGCACCTGTGCATGCATGCGAACTCTGGATAGGAACCAATGCCTAGCTAAATATGGAACCTTTTCTAGGTCATGCGCTCTGTCTAAAACTAAGCAACTGTGTCCTAAACAAAACTGGAAAAACTCCTGCTAAATACAGAACAACAAGCTCCTTCCTAAACTGGAAAAGAAAATCCGAGGAAAGTATTTTCTAATTAAAAAGCATGTCAACTCAGTTTTTTATCTTAGCATGTCAATTCTTCTCAGTCCTAACTGTACAGTGGAAAGTAATATGTCCAATTTTAGTATCGACTCAGTTTTGTATTTTGGTTGCACAGGGTGTTCAAAGTTCATGCATGATAGAATTTTAATTTTATAATTGATTTCTCCTGCCGATTAGAGTCAGATGAATCGATATAGCTCTAGCTAGTTACATGTCTAAATTTTAAATAGTGACATAAAAAATAGAACCTTCATGAAATTGTTCCATTTGGTAAGAATTGCCGTGATTTCCTTATACAAAGCTTTGCCACCCTTTTAATGTGAATCTGTTCAAACAAACTAACTTGTAGTTTTTCCAATTTGTTCTCTGGCTGATAAGTTTCTCCATTTTAAAATTCAGTGCACATGAACCAGACAGGAATTATGATTGATAGCTGGCACATGTAGACTTAAGTGTATATGCTTATTTGCATATACATATTATGCAGATGTGTTTCTGTGGCAAGCACTCCCATAATTATAAAAGTACATATATATTAAATAGTAAATACACAGTACTGTAATGTGTCCTCTTCCTTTTGTTTTGCAGGGCCCAGAAAATCGAGAACTGAAGCTTTGGGTTCCCTTCGATACTGCTTGTTTATTTCCAGCAGAAGCTATTGGAAAATGGAAATGCATAGAAACAGTTGAGTTGAAGAACTCTATAGATAGAAGGCCCTGCCAGTTATTTTTTGATCGGACATTAAGAGATCCAGAGGCAAGCTTACTTCTTGTGGGATGTACACAAGATAATTCAATATACATGGTGCATGTGGAATTTGAGGCCCACTCTGCTTACATGGATTATCTGTCCAGATTTTGTGTGGAGCTACCCATTTCTAACCTTACTGCAAGAAGTGATAAATCAGGTGACGGAGAAGGGGTTGTGGAGATTTTTTGTGTTCATGATGAATCGATACAGCTTTATACTTTGTATAGGTCTCAGTGCATTCCTCCAGTGCATAATGGTTCCTCAGGGGTTTCATCACCGACAGGTTCGTATGAGCATCCAAAGGAGGTAGATTTGTCAGACTCTTATGGTTTCTATTCTGTAGAGAGAGATGATTGCTGCTCACCTGAACTAGTTGGGAAAGCAGAACTGTTATTGCCATTTACCAGAGCTAGTGACTGCATAACAGACCCACCTGCAAGCTCAGGTTTTGGAAGTTGGATTGAAATCCCCAGTTTACTTGATGTACTGAGGGATGTTGGAGCTTCCCAAACTGCATATTCTGTCTCACAAGAGAAAAAGTGTCCAGGTCTATCACATATAGATTCCATTGCAACAACAACTGCAGTTTATCAGCGTGAAAGTGTTTCAGGTCGCTGCAAAGATTCTTGGAAGGGAAGTAGGTACTGTCCTGTTAGTTCTCTTGAAAAGCTGCCTGAAACAATGGCTGTGACCGAATTCTCTTCCTGCACTGTTCCAAGCCTATCTGCAGGACGGAAATCACATGATTTGCTGCCTTCTGATGGAAAATGTTATCTTAAAGTTTCCAGATCTACAGATTCAAAAGATTATAATAATGAAGATTCATACAATTTTAGTCAAGTGTCGTCAATTAGCGACAATGTATATCCGTATGTGAGGGATTCAGTTCCTACATCAGCTACAGACCCAAAAGTCACAGACAAAGTAACTACTGCATTGCTGTTTAACTTAAGTGATATGAAGAGTACAGTGGGACAGACGTCTGAGTTTAACAATTTGGGTATGTCATCAGGCATGTTATATTCGGAGAGTATTGCTTATTTCTCTCATCAAGCCAGAGAAAACATGAAGTGTTCAAAGGATATTGTCGACACAATCAGAATTGAATCTTCAGCAAGTTCTGATTGGAAGTACATTGACTGCAGTTCCAGTGATGGGAAAACAGATTCTGATCAAATGCATGGGGTGGAAATAGAAACTAGTACAGCAGTGATGAAAAGTTCCTTTATAGGACAAACTAACAAGCCAGCTATTTTCAACCCACTTGAAACACTCGCTCTATGCACTTCCTCAATGCAGGCATCATTAGACACTGTAATTTCCATTTAAATTATTTGCCTAAAGCTAAATAAAATCCAACTTTAATCGTTTCTCTTTCATAATTTGCACTGGTTGGTTTCTGATTGATTTTGATCTTCCTTTCTTTTTTGCATGGGATTGAAGAAATGTTGCATTTCTTTAGAATAATTTATAGGTTTCTGATTACTGGGAACCTGTATACTGCAGCTTGGCAAGATGACTGAAGAATTTCAGAAGCACATTTCAGTTTCAGTGGAGACGTCATTGATTGAAGAGAGCCATCGACTCGAGTCATCAATTGAGGAGCGTCTTGAAAGACATCTTGAAAGATACGCTGACGGAATGCCTGCAGGATATAAGGAGGATACTGTTAGCAGAGCATCCAATGTCATGCAGCATGTAGTGATGCCAGTCTCTAAAAATGACTTCTTTACAGCACTCTGTCAAAATGTTGGCAAAGATATATCATATCTGGGGCCTGCAATTGCTAAAGCAATTTCAACAAATTCTGATGGAATTGCAATGGCTATAGCAAGAAACATGTCACAGGTTAATCCTGTTTCCTTTATAACTACCCTTCACATAGCTAATGTACCTTCCTTTGCTTCCTTTCAAATTTCAACCATTTAAAGCGAGCATATTTTGAAAACGTGTTAAATTTTTAGACAGTGAGAACTGAACACATCAAGTCATGTCTCCTGTTGAGAGCTTTTTGCCATTTTTGTTGCTCTGTCCCAGCTACGGGTTTTCCAGTGTTAAATTACATTTTCCAGCCTGCAAATGGAGGAAAGTGATTCTTACAGTGTTTTTTGTTTGTGTCATTTTCCTATTATTGCAGAAGCAAGAAATTATTAGTGATCTACTAGAGAAATCTGTTGTTTCTCCAGCAGGAAAGCTTATCTTAAGAGAACCACAGGCAACATTTTGCTCTAAAACATTACAGGTTTAGTAAGTGATGTCTCTTCCTCACAGTATGTTTGTGCTTTTAAATTCAGATTTGCAGACATTACAATGCATATCAAGTTTCAGCATTTGTATTTATTACTGGTTCTATGCAGCATGGTTTATGACAATTACTGTTTTAACTATTTACTTCACTGACCATAATGTTTGTTTCCATTAGTGATGCATCCTTTTCTTTTTCCAAGGAAAAGCTCATGGGGGAACCAAAGGGATGCTTCCCCACATTCGTGGATGGCATCCCTAGTAAACCTGTTGGCGTAGACTAGTGTGCCTAATCCAGGGGGATTCGAACTGGGCACCTGCTGGCATAGAACTAGCCAAATGCCCAGCAACATCGGCGACAACTGGTTGAGCTAACCCCTTATGCAATTTGTGATGCACCCTTGCAATGCCACCTAGATAATATCTACTTTCATATTTCTTGTTTTATATTTTTAATGTTTTATCCTGTGTGATGTAAATTGGAAATCAAGGTTTTATGAAGCACTGACATCATATGGTACTTGCAAATTGTATTTATTTTCTACTTGTTGTCTTGTTCTGGGCAGGTACACTTAAATTATCTTTTGCTTCATCTCAATAAAACCTTGGGACTTCTGATCTGAGTGACCTGTGAGAGGGGTGGGACTTTCTTACAACTTTTACCTTAGCCTTCTCAAACCCCCAGGTCACTGGGGACGTCTCCCCTGGGGTACTACTCCTAAATAGAAAGAGGTGTCCTATCAAGGTGACAGTGATAGGTCATCCTCCTTGTTACGCCAATTTAGTATCCACTTGCCTTTGGCTTTGGGCAAGTACAAATTGCGCGATAACAGTTCAGATGTATAATTGAGAGGCAAGTAAAGTTGCCTATGACAGGTCAAAGCAGTAAAGAGTCATAAACCTTTCACAGATATGAACAGTGTAGCAAGAAAAACAGACGTGTATGAGCTATTCACCATGAACCATTTCCAGAGGATTATCAACTCATATATTACTGTTAAGCACCAAATATCAAACCAAAACTATCCAATGAGCCATCACATAACCCTTGTTCAGATATTATCAAGAATTAAGTTGCTATGATATCACAGATTTACCACAAATTTAACAAATCTGATTAAATTTCAGTGTGGCTTTCAGATTTAGTATCCCATAAGCATTTGTCACAAATAGTACTGCTGAGAGGGCATAGAGCAATCAGATATGAAATAAAGTCCTGTTTATGTCTCTGCTGGTCAAAATTAAATGCCAAATTCAATGTTCAGAGAAAATTGTGTGTCGATGCCAGAACTGTTTCCAGACCTCAGAGTCAACATAAGGTTAGAAAAAACAGTGAAACGATTCCAGAGTTCATTAAACAGCAGTCGTGAAATGATGAATCACTTGGAATATTGCCAAAAATTTATTTTAATCTTGTGTGAGCTGCAGTAAATGGAAAATTGTTTGAGTGTCATCAACCAGATGTTCAAGTTCCATTAATTGTCAATCGATTTCTCTTTGGTGTGAGGATCACAAAATAAGATAGACGTTATCCAATTTTTTTTTATTTAATGCAGTTAATGAGAGCGTCTTAAATGCTTTTGAGAGTTTGAATTTAGGACTGTTGCTCGAGTATAACTTTATTAACCATCAACATTAAACCTTCAGCAAACTTTCCAGCCAGCATTAACTACCTTTGGGAGGTGACACCACACTTATAAAGCAAGTCATTGGACTTCAAGTGCATCGATTTGATACATTAATGACTTTGGAACATTTTAGAGGCAAAAATATGTCGCATTATGTGAACTTCAGCCAAATTAATTGTGAATTGATCTCAAATGTCATAAGAAACTCAGAAAGTTTCAAAACCCTTACTTCAAGTTAGGTTTCCATGCGTTTGGAACATTTTAGAGGCAAAAGGATGTGGCATTATGTGAACTTCAGCCAAATTATTTGTGAATTGATCTCAAATGTCGTAAGAAACCCAGAAAGTCTTAAAACCCTTATGTCAAGTTAGATTTCCAGCCATTAAGTATTAGATGAAATTTGCTTGAAGAGGATTGACATTGAAACCAACAAGCCTCATTCACCAATGAGGTTTTAGATCCACTAAAGAATTTGGAATTTAAGTGTTAGATCTAAACCAAAGTTTGCAAAACGTTTTATGATCTAGCTTGAAGTAATGAATGTTCTGCAAAATGAAATTCAAGTCTATAGATCACAGTTTTAAACACAATACTTGAAAAGAGATCAACCTAGGTTTGAAAATATATCAAAATAAAACCCTAGGTTGCTCAAACAAAACAAATGAAGAAAGAAGTAAACTGAAATTTGATGAGAGTAAGGAAACTAAAGACCAATGCCTATATCCTATCGGGTTAAGGGGCAACCAATACTCCTTGAGGCTTGGTTTTGCAATGGATCTTGGGATTCTAGGCAACCCTTAGGTGTACCTAGCAAGTTCCTTCAAAAAGGTCTTGGATGTTCCAAGATCTAGATGGTGATAGGAGTGTGTTACTAGCTCCTTAAGTAGCCAAGGGGTAGCCTCTACACTATCCTAAGGTAGGAGTTGGAAAGCAAATGAAGCTTTTCCAAACTCAATACTTTAGTCTGGATGTAAAAACTTGACAGTAAGGAAAATCTTTACCTTATGAAGCTCTTCCATTGTAGCATGTGGCTGCTTCCTAGCTTTCTCAATCAATGTTCACCTATTACAAGTAAAACCCTCTTGCTAGATCCCTCACAAAAATTAACTCAAGAAAATATTAGGCCAAATAATTAACATGAGTAGAAATGAGTCAAAATGTGTCTCTTATTCTCCAAACTCTGATTACAAATGAGACCTAAGTCTTCTTTATATAGGAGAGGCACCCTTCTAGAACCATGTGTAAGTACAATACCATGTGCTAAAACAAAGAGCACAAGAAACCATGGGAAAATACTCAGGTAGTTACAATAATAAGACCCAAAATGGAGGGGTTCCCTTCTAGAACAATGAGAACATACCACAATACCACATGTGTGGTCCAATAGAGCACAAATAAAGGTGTGCCCTGCTTTAAGTATGCCAATGTTCCATGATCTAGTCAAAATAATGGTCCCAAAGTGGAGTGCCCTCATAAAAAGCCCATGAAGTGGGGGTCCAACACATAATGATGAAGAATAGTCAACCAAAGTAGTGTGCACTTCTAGGAGGCACGTGTGGCCCCAAATTAGGGTGCCACATCAAATGTGTAAGGTCCAAAAGGAAATAACTAACTCAACCACTTGTAACCAATTGTAACAACATGGTCCATGTCTCTAACAACCTGTAACTACTTGGTACAAGTCCTCAACTACCTCAACAAACTCTATGCGTGGTCCATTAGAGAGAATGAGGCACACACGTGGGCTAATATTATCCAACTAAGTAGGGGCACCCTCTTGAAGCAATCCATGTAGCAATAGTGATGATGTGGCATCCTGTCATAACTTGATGCACTGTCACGGGTCCCAAAGCAATGACACGTATCCCAATGTCGGTATATATGACCAAATATGGGTTCACAGATCCCAATGCAACATCATGGATCCCAATGCAATGTCATGGATCTAGAGGCATGGTACATGTTTCCCAATTTAGGGTGCCCACTTATAGTGATGGGTCTCACTTCTTTACAAGTTATTAGGTGATGCACACAAAGCATTTCTTCTAACAATTTCAAAACACAAGTTAAATTTTACAAATTGCCTAAGTTTTGCCATGGGAGGACACACTTACCCCTTTTACATGAGACAATTCCTAAAACAAAAACGCATTTCCTAGATCACAAATTATAGATAGGTGAAAATGGTGGATAACTTATGGAAAAGGAAGGGGAATTACATGTAATGACCCTCAAAGTCACACATGACGATAAAGATCCCCTTTTTTGGTCCTACTAGCTTTCAAGAGCTAGGAATCTTCATTATATCCTTTTATGAGGGAGCTTATGCTTAGAGTTACCACCTCGACACTTTATTTATTTCCCCTTTTACATTTTCTTTGATTTTTATAGTCTTATTTTTCGATAGACATTTTTAGCACATGACTCGGGGGTGTAGGCCTTTTTAATGAGGTGGCATAGCTCCAGCCTTATCATTTTTATGTTTTTTATTTTATTTTGCACTCTTCACCTCTATCCCTTTTGGATTTATTTGACTTAGGATTACATTATTTTTCCACTTTGTTTAGGCTAGACCTTGATGGATTATTTTTTATGAACGAGATGGAAATGAGAAGTGAAAATGGAGTATGTCAAGTATGATTTTGGAGATGAAGTACGCTAACCTAACCTAATAACTATTAGTATGATTAAACCTAGGTTTTGATAGCACTTATTTAAAGATATTTGTGTCCCCCCATGGTACTGAGGAAAAAAGTAAAATTGTTAGTGTTATGAAGTGTTATTGGATCATATTTTAATGTTACCACTTTCACAACAAGCTTAGAAATCATAGCACCATGTCTAAGTAGAAAACCTAGGCAATGAGAACGTAACCATGAAAGCATAGTGCGACTGTCAAATGAAGTGAGAGGTTGGATAGAACCAATATACCATGGTTGAGGTAGTTGAATTATCATGTAACTGAGGGAGAATAAGTAGGGAATTTGCCTTTGAATGGCATGATCGACTGATCTCATGCGAGTTGGAACATGTCGCACTGGTTGATTGGGTGGCACTGGGACTATTGCCCTTGAAGGGGCAATTGGCCCTGTTATCGCGCAGTTTGTAGCTACGAATAAAGG
>SNQJ01S0074976.1:80957-91071 GCA_010110895.2 Picea sitchensis
AAAAACACTTACAATTCATGAAGAATTAACCATGCAAACCCTAGTTGTAACACCTTCCTTCAAGAGAAACACCATAAATGCCAAAAATCTCTTCCTTCAACAAGTGCGCATCACTTAGTTCAGCCAAAAACCCCAATAGGGCGATAAAAATCAAACCTCACTATGAGTGAGTGAAAATTGATGATCAAAATGAGAGTGAAAACCCTCAATATATAGTGTATCAATGACCTAATTTACTTTTTAGGTCATAAAAAGGTCGACAAGGCCATAATACCAAAATAATACTGTTTTTACATTAAATGCTAAGTAAAACCCTAATCAAGCAAAAGGTGAGACGTCAAGCCCCTCTGAGGGAGACGTTAGCCCTTTCTAGGGCCAGTGCAGCATCCAAAAGCAAAACGTTAGCCCTCCTTGGGCTCCTCCAAACTGCCACACGTGCCAACCACCTTGTCCATCTGCCATACGCTCATGATGACGTCATAAGCCTCATGGTGACGTCCTGGGTCATCTGGAGCCAACGTTCCACTGCAAGTGGGTCAATCTCCCTAGGTCCAGCTCAGCCAAAGTGCCCCTGATGGAACGTCCTCTTCTTCTCCGGTGCAAAGGCCCTAATCCATCTCTATCCTGTCTTTGCGCCCTGATGGGGTCTTAACATCCCACCTGGTGGGCTCTTCAACCCCATGGAGGTCCGAACTGATCATCTCCCCATGTGTACCAGTCCAAATGGCACCTGTCCATCGGGCATGGTCCTGCACATCAAAAAGCTACGCCCTCCATGGGCTCATCAGTCACAGGGATCATAGCAATGTCAATCACATCTCATCATCAATATTATTAAACACATGCATAAAACCCCTAATACATCAATCAATAGCTCAAAGACGTTACACAAGCCTGCAATACATGTCTGGGGAAAAAGACAAGGCATCCTATTGGGCTAGTGTCCACAGGAAAAGGAAAGTTCCCAGAAAGACCTCTTCCAAGCCTTGTAAGTGGGTGCTGTGGTCATGGGATGTCCAAGCATGTGGGTGCAATGATGGCCAAGGATGCAAAGGTGTTACCTGTGGGTGCCTTTGTAGAAGGCGAGCTGTCCCTGTCATGGATGCATTTTTTCCAAGCCCATTCTTGCCTTTATTCTTTTATTTGCTTTTTTGTTCAAAAGCTAATCAGGGGACACTACGTTGGCATGGTGGCCAGAGCTGACAGCGTTACCCACAAGTACTTTCGTAGAGATGAGAAGGCTGGCTCGTGATGAGACCTCCTTTCCCTTGGCCATGCAACCAAGAGTCACTGCCCTGGCATGGTAACCAGCTGGTGGCAATGTCATACTACTAAGTACCCATGGACCTAATAGGCCGACTCGTGATGAGACCCCCTATCCTCTGATTAGGTCTTGTTTTATTATTTTTCCCGGTCCCTCTTGTTTCTTGCTGAGAAGCCTCTTATTGCTTTCTCGGGAATCCCTGGGCGAAACATCTTGAGGTTTATTCTTAGGCTTTTATCTTTTACCAACTTGCTTTTACCTTCTGGGCCTTTAGCCCCTTCTTCCCACGAGGTAAGGTGCAATCCTGAAAATAGGTCAACCCAATGCCCGAACAAGGGGAATGGGATAAGTGAGCGGGAGATAAAATGGAAAAGTGGTGTTATGATGGGAGCGGACGATGGCTTTTCAGAAATCCCCCCAGTGGCAAACCAAAACCTACAAACACAGGCTTGCTAGGGCATCCTGTCAATCCCCCCAAACATGGTCAAGTGGGCAAATGTAAGATCCAAGCAGTTGTTAGAGATAAAAGGAATCAGATGCATATATTTAATGGTTTTAATGATCAAAAGTGACACATACCATGATACCTAGACCAATTACCTCACGGAGCAAGAACCTTCTCTGATACAGGACCAAGCCGATGGTGATGGATGCTGCTGCTGCTAACAAGACAAAGCTGATGGAAGAAGAAAAGGATGGGTCCTCCAGGGCCATGCTCAGGTCAATCCTGCTCTCGGTACTCCATGTCTAGGAACCGTGGGCCTCGAGACATGATCTCCTAGTTATCCCTAAAAAACGGGCTTAACAGGCCCAAATAAAAGATATCGAAAAATATAATTATATTTGAAGGTGAAGATTCCAAAAACCCTAATTTTCACCAAACTTTGACTTTCTTCGATTGCCACCAAAATTGAATCCTATTCACATCTCCATAAAGGGTATTCAAATATGTGTTCAGATTTAAGGAGAGATGAATTCTCTAAAAATAGAAACTCTTTATGAAAGTGAACCTTGGGGAGTCTTCACCCGCCCATCGTGTGCTAAGTCTTGCATTTGAAATGAAAGCAAGTAGAAACTTGTTGAATTGGAAAAACTTGTCAAGATTTGTTCCAGTATGTGTGTAACTTGTGCTCTAAATATAGTTATTCTAAAGACTACTTGCAAGAAACCATGTCCAATCTTTAACTATTGTGTGCTAAATTTGACATTTAGTACTCACAAACCATCGATACTAAATGATGAACTTTTGATGATAAGTTCATCTGGTAATGTATTCATGAACAGTGGATATTGAATATCCATTAATGTATCCAAGAATCGTTGACACGAAGCCAATCAAGATAAAGTTTGAAGAAGTTCATTTTGCGTATTAGCAAACCCCAAAAACACATGGTCCATGTAATAGTTTCAAAATTGGACACAACAGATGCTCTTGCATAACATTATAATTATAAATAAGATTCTAGTGGGCATCATGAACTTGTGGTCTCCAGGGTGACATGCAGTAAGAAGTTGATATTAGCATCTATTCTTAGTATGTGATCATATATATATATATATATGTATATATATTTGATGCATATTGTTAAAACTTAAAAGCATAGTCATATATATATATATATATATATATATTTGATGCATGTTGTTAAAAGCATAGTCATAGCATATGTTTTTTTGGTTACATAAACCAATCCAAAAATACAACAAAAATATGTCATTTCCAATAAGTATGAAGAAACAAGAAATACATATGATGGTAAATAAATTTTTGAAAAATGAAAAATCAGAAATAATTATGTGAAAGTCTTTTTTTTTTAGAGGTGGTTAACAACACTGCTTTATCAGTACTTTCTACGTCCATGTAATAATCCCCCCTGAAATCCAGAGAACATGGGGAGGTCAAGAATTTTCAGAATATTGAGAGCTCAACATCAAGAGCACAACATGTCACTTGCGGGAATTGAATCTGGGTGGGGGGAAACACCCCTCAGAACAAACCACTCGGGCTAAACCCAATTGACCAATTATGTGAAAGTCTTAAAATTACGTTCATCTTATTTAATTCCTAGCCTTTCCTTTCCATTCCCTTTTCATAAACTTGATATATATCAACCATTGGGGTATTTTTTGTTGTTTGTATCCACATTAGTATTGTTTTAATCTAACCTAACAATAAGGTTTAGATATTATAGGCTTCACCACTACCTAGCTCTCTCCTAGTTGGTTCAATTTTCTTACCTATTTTTTGTTTTCTTATCCAACTTAGGACTAGCTTGTGATAAGTATGCATATCACCCAACTCATAAGTAGTCCATATGAGGGGTAAATGTGGGAGATGTTGATGCAAAAGATAAAATAATAATACATATGTATATCAAAATATTAGAGCATATTATATTTAGGAACTAAGTTGCCAATTTTAAAAGCTAATATTGTTTCACGCTGTATCTATTTTTTGATTGAATTTAACGTCCTTCAAAATTTAGGTGAACCTTACTTCATTGAAAATTAGTTGTATTATATAACTAGTTCTAAAGATAAAATTGCTCATGCAGAGTAAATAAAACGAATTATATTGGTAAATAAAGTTGTCAATTCATTTGAAACTTTGAACAATGAATGCATTTGAGTAATGAATACATTGGTAGCTATTGGACAATGACATTCAACATGACCTCGAACATGGGTGAAGTGTAAGGAATCTCTTATGAAACATGTAGGAAATGAACCCAAGATCCTCATTACTTTGAGATAAGTTAGTGCATAAATTTGATTGTTCAATTGTAATCATCATAAGAGACCAATAAGGAGTGGCAATTATTTGGCTCCATCATGAATCATGGCACATTTGCTTGCTTACACATCATTTTCACTAATTCCATTTTGTTTTAGTAAATAACTCCATGCCATTTAATGCGCGACTTTCTCTTATGGGAGTATCATATTCTCAATTAAGTTGGTAGCTTTAAAAAATAGAGCATTGTGCAAATTTGTGATTATCAATTGTGCTAAACAAGTTTATAATGTTGTTGGAAGTAATAATAACTATGGTTATGACAAATATTTTGTTAAATTTAGTGTTGTTGTTTGGTTTTCTTGGTCTTTATTCTTTCCTTTCTTTATATTTACAGGAAAGTATTGGATCCTTGTTTCAAGAAAAAGTGGTACCTTTATTTGAGAGCTTATGCAAGACTACGATAGAAAGTTGGGAAATTTTAATTCAAGAAAGGATGCATATATATACTACTCAAATACAAGAAGACCTTGCACACCATTTGATAACGATTGCATCTTCTCTCAAGGTAATTATGATACTCCCCTTTCAACTCCTTTCTAGGCAAAAGTGTTGAGAATGAGTTGGAAGATTGAAAATGAGTTTAATTAAAAAATGTTATGTGTCTACACAACTTAAAAATTAAGAAAAGTAAAGTAGAATCACTCATCATTCATATAAGCACATGAGTTGTCATTTGAATCTCTCATTCGAATTCATAGTATTATGTAGACGTGTATACATGTGATCAACAAACATGGAGTTAAGATGCATGATATATATTGTCTTTACCTCCAATCACCATGATAATTCAACTAAAAATGAAGGGTCTTTTATAGAAAAAGAGGTCCTACATACATGATGGCTACGAAACATAATTGTTCAACCAACTAAACAATATGTCCTAACAAGGACTTCCTAAGGATGTCTTCATAATGATGACCTCATGACTTAATTCATTGACCAATGAAAATTAATAATGTACATCAATGTTTAATTTGTAACAATAATTCCATCAACCATATGTGTAAGTCACTAGAAGACAAAATATACTATAAGACAATATATCACAATGACTAAATTTTGGTAAAACATTTCTCTTTTGTACTTGAGCATCCTTGCTTAAGGAGGAGTAGATTGTCTTCTTGTGGTGATGCTTCTGATTCCCTCATTGGACCTACTACTATTGCTAATATAAACTCGTTGATGATTGATTTTGCTCCAATAATGAGTTTTTTTTTAATAAATACATCTTATATCTACAGAAAAATATTTAAAAATAGAGATGTAAAAAAAGGAAGGGTATATACAATGAGCTTCATAGCTTCTTCTTGAGAATAACTAAAGAAAAAATAAAATAAAAATAACCAATTGGTTCAAAAGAGTGAGCGTCTCTGAACAACTTTGCTCTTTTTTCCAAAAGCTGGTGATGTACCTCATCTTTCCACAAAAAAATGAAGGAAAACAAAGAACCAATCTCTTGATCAAACAAAAACTTACACCTATGCTTCCAAAGCAAAAAAAGCACTGTGATGAACAGAAAATGCCAGAGACCACTGAAGGCTTCATGCACAAGAAAATGACCATCCCGAAACAAAGTGGTGCGCCAATGAATCTTGCTTTTAAACATCGCAGGCTGATCCTCAAATAACCTCCAACAATGCTTGGCGAACTAGCACTCCTAGAAAATAAGCTTGATAGTTTTCGGCTGCTGACACATAGGGCAGAGGCCATTTGAAAGGCCACTCAACCATCTGGATGTAGATGGAATCCATTGATAGACTAGTGAAGCAAAACCTTACAACTTATAAGAAATCCGTATAGTCCATACACTATGAAGACGATGAACATAGCAGTCCTTTGGATTCGTCGAAGCCCACCTTTGTGTTAAGAACTAGCGAGAGAGGGTGGCGTTGATAAAGTGATAAATATAGATGACGAGAATTATACTGAAGTAGTGGACAACCAAAACTCCACATCCAATCCCTCCAAAATGGCCAAAGCATACCAATGCTCATCTTAGACAACTCAGTTTTCAGAATGAGGGCATATAGCTCCATGACCAAAAGACGATTAGAGGCAATGAAGCCATACTCTTGGGCAAGAGAGTGGCACTCTTTCCATGATCGAATACCAAGATCCCATAGATTGTGCTAGCAGAAGATGCCCTTCCGACTCAACCTATGCACCTGAATGTGTCATCTGAATGTGTGGCATCTTCATCACACATGCCCCTTGCATAGGCCTACTCCAAATCGATGGGCAAGTTAGATTCCAACCTACTCGGCTACCTTCCCACTGCCACAAGACTAGTCCTGACATAGCTCTCGAAGATGACCAAATACTCCCGAAGAGGAGTGAACCTGTGACTTGAGAAAGATAAGGGGAATATATGTTGACACATAAACCAAAAGCCTCTTGAACTCTGCTAACAACATAAACGAAAATCCCCTCAAACTTTACCAACAACATAAACCAAAAGCCCCTCAAGACTGGAAATATGTTGTGCTGAAAGTATTTGGTGGTGAATCAAAACCTACCATGGAGCTTGTTGCCGTCCTTATACACACTTGCAAACGTGGACTAAGTCTCGGTCCACTTAGTGTGTCCTCGGAGACACAATGTCTAAGTTCAAGCCCACTATCACCTCGACTTGAACTCCTTCTGTCTAGGCTTACTCCTAGGGAAGCCAAGGGGGGTAGACCCTAGTTACTATGTGAGTTATTAGATTATGTCTAGGAGTTAATTGTAATTAGTTAAAGGTCAGGGGGGTCTAGCCTATATGAGAGTCAGCAATGCAAATGAAAACTTTGAATGCAAAAGCAAACCTTTCCCTAAGTCAACCTAGACTAGTGCCTAAGGTTGGGTAATGGGGTCAACTAAGTTAAAGGGATTAAGCTTAACAAAGGATTACAAATAGATTACAAAAGAAACTTTACAAGATCTACAATTAGGACAAGATACAAAAGAATGAAGTGAACAATTATCTACCAAGTTAAAGAATCTAAAGAATAACTAAGAGATACAACAAAGATACAAAAGATATACAAGGCAATACAACCAAGCAATTAACTTGCAACTAATTTGAAAGGAACTTGAATGTGCAGGTAAAGAAAGATACTCAAAGGGAAAGTGCTACAGAACACATCAAGCCAACTATCCCAAACAAAGAATGCCTCCAAAGGATGCGCAACTCAAAGGGGAAGTTTCACCGACATACTCAACAACAAGCCCCAAACAATGAAGATGCCTCCAAAGGATGCACAACTTCAAGGGAGGATACCAATTACATAAAAACACAACTTAAACTCAAAATTAAATGTTGAAATGAGGCCTCCAAGGGCTAATGCGCAACTTTAGTTCACTTAGTCAAACCCACAAGATGCTTAAAGTAAAACTTGCATGTAGATGTAAAAGTAAAGTGCTTGCAATGTAACTTAAGCATCAACCATAAAGATACCAATGCAGATTGCCCAAGGTTAAAGTGGATTAGATTAGGATTGCTTAATTTATTAAGATGAAGTGTGAATCCTAGATTTAGTGATAACCCAAGAACTCTCCCCGCTTGTACCAAAAGAATTGCTGGGTGCTCAATAAGTGAGGCAAACAAGGCCACACCCTAGCTCCACAGGTCAATCCGGGAACAAAAGTACTCCACAAGGGGGACACCTAGTGCCGTGAGACTGTCCCCGATCTAGCACCCCCTGCTTCTTCCTTAGGTCCCTTTTTTGTTGGCAAAGTTGAGACAGTGGATGGTGACCTATTAAGCTTGATAAATTTTAGGCTTTGAAAGTAAATTGAGCTTAAGTGAATTAAGTTGAGTTAGATTAGTTGAAAGTGATTACAATGTATTGCTTGAAAGAAAGTGTGTTTGCAATGTAAAAGGAAAGTACTTGAAAGATAAAGACTTGGTAGTACTGGAAAGTACTACCAATAAGCTCACTAGATCTAATGATAATACTATCATAAACCCAAACAAGCAAAATACTTTGCTCAATATTCCTACCATAGATCTTCAAAGCTAAGCATGAAAAAGAAAATTGCACAAGAACAAGATCACTTCATGAAAAATATGGCACCAAGAAGACTCCCAACACCATATGTCCTCCAAAGATTTCCTTTATTCAATAGCAAGTTTGGAAAAATACTTGCCACAAGCTTGAGAGAAGAACAAGAGCAAGAGAGAGAGAGAGAGAGCAAAGAGTGGGAGAAGAGAGATTTTGGCATAGTAACAATACCAAGAGTAGATGTGTGAAATGAGTGAGGGGAGGCTCTTATTTATACTTGGGAGCCAAGAGTTACCCCTCTTGGATGCTCTCCAAGTGTCAATCACATAGCAACATTGAGCATCTCAAGAAGGGGAGCGCACTTCCTAGGGTTTGAGAGGAGTTAGGGTTTTGGAAATGAGTTGGAATGAGTTGGAAATGATTTGAAAAGTCAAATGATGAGTTGGATGACTAGGGAGGCACACCAAGGGAAATAATAAGTTTCATTTTATTTATTTTTTGATTTTTTAGAGATTCTTCTAGAAAGAGGGCGCAACTCTCTAGGGGAAAGAGACGTTTTGCTTTAATGGTTAGGTGAGGTGGTGAGGTAAAGGTTGGGAAAGGGTTAGGATAACTTAGAAAAATGTTTGGGTAAGTTCTCCCACTCTTTCTCTTGTTAATTTGCTCACATTACAAAAATTTGACAAGTTTGACTTTGTCAATTCCAGCAATTAAATTGCTGCATTAGACCGACTGAGACTCCTCATGGACAAACACCTAGCAAAACTTGTCCAATTGAGATGAAACTTGGTCCAAGGGTGTAGGGGGTCTCATTCCATTTCTTTTGAGCACAAATACCCTTATCAATATCCCAAGGATACAGTTTTTACAATTTTTATCAAAAATTAATTAAAATTACCATTAAATGGGTAATTAAAAAAAAAAAAAAAAAAAAAAACTATCTTAGACTCTACAGAATTCTGCAAGACTCTAGAAGATGTCTAGCATGGTCATTTACAATATTCCTAGACACTAGCTACCATAGGGCTCAACCATAAAAAACTATCTTGGGACTCTACGTAATTCCCTTAAGTCTCTAGAAGATGTCTAGCATGGCTATTTACAATATTCCTAGACATCTAGCTACCATAGGGCTCAACCATTAGAGCTTCTCACCACTTTGGAGATTTATTGTGGGAGTGAAAACTCAAGGGAAATTAATAAGGTCAGTTAGGCCAAATTAATAACCCAGGTAAAAAACACTCGATGAAAAGAACTCTTCTAATGATAAATTCCTGTATAACCGACTCTGGAACGATCCATGCAAACCATTACATTATAATGTTGAGATTTGATACCTTTTGAGTATCCCCATGTGCTTATGAGTCTCTAAGCACAAAGGGGAAGACTTTTACCCTCATACTTTTACTTTATGATTCTTTATGATTCTAATTTGACTTGGACTTAGGAGTTTTAAGTCAAAAGTGAAATATGTCACTAAGTCATAAAGTGACAATTAATTCACAATGTGGGTGAATTAATAGACATAAAGCAACTAAGGAAAGTGGGTTTCCTTAGTGAGATTATTGCAGTTGATCTCACCCATTGATTAGACTTGGCTAGATCTAATCTAGGCCATTGATCGTTTAGGGTTGGCATGAGGAGGCTAAAGAGAGGGTAAAGGCATTTTGGAGACTCATTCTTCACTTGAGACTTTTGGAGAAGAGAAGGAGGTCGCACATCTTGAGGAGGAGAGGGGCACACTTCATGAGGGTTTGAGCAAAACCCTTGAGAGCTTGAGGAGGAGCTCTTGGTATCTTGGAGCTTGCATGGAGAGGTTAGCCATGGAGGTTTAGCCTTCATTCTTCAGAGGGAGCACTTTGCATGGAGGAGGGGCGCATCTTGAGGAGGAGGGCGCATTCTTTATCCTTCATTTGCTCATCAGAGGAGGAGCACTTGTCAGATCAGGTTGAGGTATGATGCATTGGGAGAGGAGAGCTTGAGTGCTTGTTTCTGTGGAGAGAGACATTCAGTTTATGGCTCAGTTTATTTATTGTGATCATTTCTGCTAGGAGGAGGGCGCATGAGTTG
>SNQJ01S0074976.1:91081-109132 GCA_010110895.2 Picea sitchensis
TCTGCATCATATGTTATTGTTGAGATTTATCATTATTATTTTTATTTTTAAAATTTTATTTTTTATATTTTTTATATTATATATGTGACGTCCCCCTGTCCCCCATTTCCCAAAAATCCCTAAAATTTGGGGGTACTCCCACATGTCCCCCTTGTGCGTCCCCCCATACCCGCGTCCCCCTGTCCCGAAGTCTTGGTGGAACATTGGGTTTTAGGCTGAGTGTTTTTTGTTTATTGTTTGCTTGTTTTGTAGATCTGCTTTCTAGGCTTGCGCTATGAAGCTTATATGGAGTTTATAGTGTGCAAGTAGCAAGAGTACAGTAATAAACAAATCCAATGACAAGATACAATAGATTCAACACAATGGAAAACAACAACTTCATATTTGACGTTTATATAAATAGTAGATCCTGATACAATAGATTTGCAGATCTGGGGCAATATAGATTAGATCTAGCAACACAAATGATAATAACCCTCAAGCAAGTCCAAGAAGAGAAGATACAAGCCTCCAAAGGCCAGATAGTTGCAAATGATGAGTGACAATATGAGATCCTTGCTCTCTGGAGTAGAAAACCCCTCAAACTGGCTGAGTTGCGCACTAGTTCCTGGCTGTAGCTTAGGGAGATTTCGGCTCTCTTCCTCCTTAGCTCCAATACCAACCAAAACCATTGGGAATAGTAGATCTGAGGTCTAGAAACACTGTAGATGAGTTCCCTTGCTGAAGAATGGTGTTTCTGCCCTAAAGATGAATAGATCCACTTCATAAATTGTGCCCTTCACTAGTAGAAATCGTGCCACACTCACAATAAATAATTGCCCAGCCAAAACACACCAAAAGTAGGCCAAGAAAGGTGCTATGGCCTCTACCAAGCTATCTCAATAGCAAACCCCTTCAGATCTCCTTCTCCTTGTCCAAATCGAATGGAACTAGTTCCTCAAGTGTGCCCTCCTGCTGGAAACCCCCACTGATACGCACTACCCCTCTCTGAACCAGCAAAATCCCCCTGTGATTGAAATAGAATGGTGAGGGAGGAATCTTGCACCTCCGTGACCAGGCTTGGACCAAGTTGGGTGGGATCTTTCACCACCGAGCTGATCTCTAGGGTTTGTTGTCCCAAAACCCTCAAAATGTCTTTGGCTCTAGAGCTCAAGATGCAAAAGTGAAAATGTCAAGACTGAGGAGTGAGGCGCCCTCCTTTTTCCTTTATACCCCTGGTCTAATTCTCAATTGAGTTAGTTGACCACCTTCTAAGGTTAACTCTTTACTTTTCTTCATGTGGTCTTTTTTTCCACTTACTTTACCTTTTTCCTCAAAGTCACTTTTAAATTATAACATTGTGCTTAGGTGAATACTTTGGAGTCTCTTAGTCCCATTTCTCATGAGACTGTAGTCTAGTGGGGACATCTAGACTACTAAGTCTCTGTAATCCTCTTATCAAGAGGTGGGGGACATTGCAGTCTCCCCTACTGGGAATTGCTTACCCACAAATAATTCTGATCCTGCTTTTTGAAGAACCTGTTCATTCTCCCATGTAGCATCCTGAATAGGCAAATTCTTCCATTTGATTAGGTACTCCCTGATGCTCCTCTTCCTTAACTTTTTCTCCTTCATTTCCAACACAGTTTCTGGTATCAATATCAAATGTCCCTCCTCATCCAATGGAGGTATTTCCTTAATAGGAGTGATGTGCTGGACTAAGGCTTTTTTCAAGCATGATACATGAAAAACATTATGTATTTTTCTCCCGGAGGGTAACTCAAGCTCATATGCCACGAACCCTACCTTTCTTCTCAACGTTTACGTCCCAACAAAGCGAGGTTGAAGCTTTTTTGTGCCACTCCTCTTTATAGAGGATTTCCTGTATGGTTGGAGTCTTAGGTATACGGGATCAACAACCTCAAAAGTGCGCTCCACCCTGTGCTTATCTGCCTGAATCGTTTGCTGATTTTGTGCCCTGTGCAAGTGGTCTTTGAGTTCTCTGAGTATATCCTGGCTCTTCTGGATCCAATCTTGTACCATAGGTGCTATGCTGTCCCCAAATACAATCTCCACAAAGGTGAGAGGATTATAATTGTACAAAGCCCTGAAAGGAGACATACCAATAGACATGTGGTAGGTGGTGATGTAGAAATACTCACCTAGATGTAACCACTTAACGCATGCCTTCTGTTGCCTAGATACATAATTCCAGAGATATCCTTCTATCCATTTGTTAACTATCTCTGTCTGACCATCCGTCCGAGGGTGATAACTGGTGCTGGGAGTCAAGGCCGTACCTACCAACTTGAATAGCTCCTACCAAAAAGTACTCATGAACCTGCTGTCCCTATCACTCACAATGGTTTTTGGCAATCCATGTAGCCTGGATATCTCTCTGAAGCATAGTTCTGCAACCTGTGAAGCACTGTAATCTGTGGCAATGGAAAAGAAGTGAGCAAACTTAGTCAACCTGTTTGCTACCACAAAGGTGCAATCTTTTCCCTGAATTTTGGGCAACCTTGTGAAGAAGTCCATGGAGATACTCTCCCACTTGTGCTTTGGAATAGGGAGTGGTTGCAATAAACCTGTTGGATGAGTGTGCTCATCTTTGTTTTCCTGACATGTGGAACATTCCCTGATATGGCGCATTACATCATCTTTCATACCCCTCCATGCGAATCTCTCCTTGACCTACCTGTATGTCTTGACAAAGCCTTGGTGCCCAACCAATGGTGAGTCATGGCATGCCTTTAGCACTCTCCCTTTGAAATATGACTTAAGAACTAGGAAAATTCGGCCTTTGTAATATATGATGTCATCCATGATCCTGAAGTTCTCATCCTGTATCTGCCCATCCATCAACTCACATGAAAACTGATTTTTTGAATACTCCACCAAAAGGTGCGCCTTCCAATCAACTGAAATATCTGTCATGGCATATACTGAAGGTCTCCTGGATAAAGAATCAGCCACCACATTGTTTTTCCTTTGACAAATTCAATGTCAAAGTCATAAGCTTGTACTTTGCTAACACATTTCTGTTGCCTCTCATTAAGGTCCTTTTGATCCAAGAAGTATTTGAGGCTGTTGTGATCAGTCCTGACAACAAATTTCACCCCAACCAAGTACTGTCTGAATTTGGCCAAGGCATGCATAATGGCCAACATCTCCTTGTCATAGATGGCGTATAGGAGCTCAGGTCCCCTTAATTTGCGGCTTTCATAGGAAATAGGGTGTCTATTCTGCATAAGAACTGCTCCAATGCCCTCACCTGAGGCATCACACTCCAAGATGAATGGCTGTGAGAAATCTGGCAAAGAAAGTACCGGGCAAATGCACATCACCTTCTTCATGTTTTCAAATGTTCCTTGTGCCTCTTGATTCCACCCGAATGTGCCCTTCTTGGTCAAATCTGTCAAAGGTGCTCAAAGTTGAGAGACTCCTTTGACAAACCTTCTGTAGTAACTGCAAATGCCAAAAATCCCTTCAACTTAGTAAGATTTTTGGCGGCTGGCCAATCAGGTATAGCCTGTATTTTCTCCTGGTGTACCTGCATCCCTTTCTCTCCAATAATATGACCCAAGTAAAGGACCTCAGTCATCCCAAATTCACACTTTGACTCCTTAGCATACAGGGATTGCTCCTCCATGATGCTCAAAATTTGGTCTACATGTTTGAGATTATCCTCCCAAGTTTTGCTATATATCAACAAGTCATCAAAAAAGACTAGAAGAAACTTCCTCAACTGCTTGTTGAAGACATGATTCATGCATGATTGAAAAGTGGCTGGCGCATTAGTTAACCCAAAGGGCATAACTAGAAACTCATAATGACCATAGTGACATCTGAAGGTTGTTTTAGGCACGTCTTGCTCCCTCATTTTGATTTGGTGATACCTCAAGCGCAAATCTATTTTAGTGAAGTAGATAGCGCCATGTAGTTCATCCAAGAGTTCATCTATTTGGGGAATGGGGTACCTATTTTTAATGGTCTTCTTGTTGAAGGCCTTGCAATCAATGCACATGTACATAGTTCCATCCTTTTTCTTTACCAAAACCATTGAAGATGCAAAAGGACTAGAACTTGGCCTAATATGACCCATATCCAACAATTCTTTAATAGCCTTTTCAATTTTGTCCTTGTAACTCTTTGGATGCCTGTAAGGATTAGTGATAACTGGCTTTGCACCTTCCTCCAACTCTATAATATGCTCAAACCCCCTATCTGGTGGTGGTCCAAGTGGAATAGGTTCTTGCTGTGACTATCAATGATTTTTTGTATGTCATGAGAGTAGTGAGGATGCCCCTCCTTATCTACTTGTATTGATATCAAACATTCTGCTGCAAATACAATATCCTCTCTCCTGAAGATGGCCTCCATGCGCTTAGCTGTAACCACCCTAGGCGCATTACCTGTCATTCCCCTCAAGGTGACCCTTTTTCCATTCTCCCCACGGAATGACATTTCCATATTTTTGTAGTTTGTGGTGATGGGCCCGAAGGTACTAAGCCACTGTACTCCCAATATGACATTGGTGTCAGGTAGGTCCATCACATAAAAGTCTTGGGCTAAGTCATATCTATTCAAGGTGAGGCTGAAGCCGAGAATGTATCTGTCACAAGGCATAGTATTGCATACTGCTACCTCCACACAAAATCCTTCAAACTCAACTGTAGGAATATGTCTCCTTTTCAACAAGGCCGAATCTATCAAGTTGTGTGAAGCTCCCCCATCAATAAGGGCAGAGACCTTTTGACCTTGAAGCACTCCCCTCATCCTGAAGGTAATATATTTGGGCACTCCACTTATGGATGCAATGGTAGTTTTCTTCTCTCATGATGGGGCGAAATCTGTCTCTCCTCCTCCTTCACCTTGCGCATTGTCAGGGATGGGTTGATTTGCTTCTATGTTTTGTATGTGGCCAATCTCCTCATCCTCTTCATCATCTGAGATCACCTCAATGTAGTGAGCCTTGCCTTTGCCCATGCATTTGTGTCCCAGTTCCCAAGGCTCCTTGCATGTGAAGCAAAGTTGTTTCCTCCTTAACTCTCTCCTAATAGCTTCATCCATCCTTCCCTTACCTCTATCCATTGCCATTGGATCCTTGGCCCCTTGGTTTATTGGGGGTCTTGGAGTGAATTTGGTTTTAGCTGCTAACCCCATCAAGTCCCTAGTCCTCCATATGGCATCCTGTAAGTTGGGGGGCTTAAAATCCTTAACCCAACCACGGAAGCGTTCCAACAACCCTTCAGTGAAAAGCATCAATAGTCTAGTAGGTGATATGTCTGGCACCATCATGGCTATCCTCTGGAACTCCTCAATATAACTCTCTGGTGACCTTGTTTGCTTGATTTGCGTGAGCTCCCTGAAGTGTATTTCAGGATCTCCCTGATCAAATCTGTCAATGAGCCTCTGGGTGAACTCTGGATATGATGAGATCCAATTGTGTCCTAAGGTGTTCATACCATGATACCACCAGTCATGTGCTTTCCCTTCCAAATACATAGTGGCAAATTTTATAGCATCAAGTTCCCTTAAGCTGCAAATAAGCATCCAACTTTTGCACCCAATCCTGTGCAGTAGATCTAGCTGACCCATCAAAAGTTGGTATCTGCATCTTCCCTGCCCCGCGCTCCAACTCATGGTTTCTCCTCTGGTAGTTTCTAGGCCTACCCCTATATTTGATGCCACAAAACCGATCCAATGTAACCTGTCTCTTGAACCCAGCACTGAAGGCTGCATACTCCCTAGCATACTCCTCAAAGTTGTCTTCAACTTCTAGAACGAAGTTGTCCTGTGGCTGAGCTTCCAAGAAAGTTGGCATGTATGGTCTAGGAGTGGCTCTATTGTGTGTTGGCACCCTGGAAGGTCCCCCTCCAAAGCTATGTCCCTCTGTATGGTAGTGAGGATCCTGCTTATGACGATGTCTAGTCCCCCCTTGAGAACCACTAGCTTCCCTATTCACATTATTATTTGGGCCATCCCCACCATGATTCATCTGCATAAGGAGAAGGGAAATCTTCTTCTGGCTAGCATTCAATCTCTCCAGGGTCTCTCTCATCTCAATCTGTCCGCTGCGCATTGTCTCTTGAGTCTCCTGTAGATGGTGTTGAAGGGTGAACTGTGTGTTGTCTATGGAGCTCTTCAATTCCTTTGCTATACCTGCTAAAACCTGTGGCTCACTGTCATCACCTAACCCTTCCATTTTTGCCTCTAGTTCACCTGTCTATCTCCTGTGCCTTCCCATATAGATACCACTGAACTTCTGCATGCGCTAATCGCCACAAGCTGGTCAAACACGACCAAGGTTCTCCAAAACTTGGTTTAGGCCCAACATGCCCCCAACACTCACCTGTGACTCGTCCCGAGTCACTCTGATCTGGGAAACTCTGCTTCGAAGGCCTCGAGCTTGGCTCGAGCTGCTTCGACCTGCTTCGACCTGTTGCTTCGCCAGAGCCTCCTGCTTGGCGAACTCTTGAATAACTTTCTCGGTCACCAGTCCTTCCAGTCGCTGTTCCACCGTGGTGACTACTTGTTCTAACTGTGCACCTTGTCTCTCAATCTCCTCAAAAAGTGTGCAGGCTTCATCCTGCACTGGCTGTAGCCTCTGGGTCACTTCCATGACTTTACTCTAGATGGCATGGACCTGTTGCTAAATGATGCGCTGTTCCTGGGACCTTTTCATCCTCTCGACTGCTGACAACGGATTCAACTGTGCTTGTACTGTCGCTGCTTGTTGCTTTGCCTCCTGGAGCTGTGACTCCAATGTCTTTAGTTCTGGGTCCTCTGTAAGGTGCTCATAGGTCTGTGCACTTCGACTGCTTAATTGCTTGCATTCTAAGGCCAATGTCTTGATTCTTTCGACTGCGCTCTGAGCAGTTTCTTCCCTCTGATCTCGCACTTCCTGCGGAGTGCTTGGCACGGCTTGCAGTTCCAGTTCTGCCACTCTTGCTTTAAGCTGCTGAATAGCTTCAGCGAGCTTCTCCACTTGACTCTCCATTGTGTCTTCTTCTATCTGTGCGAGGCCCGGTACAGAGCGAAGTGCTCTGGTGACTGCCTCCTTGACTCCCATCTGCTTTGTGAGCAGTTGTTCTTTTTCCTTCTGGATCTGCGCTTTATCCTCTGCAAACTTCGCCTGGAGGTCATCTTTCTCTTGCTGCACAACCCGACGTTGTTCTAGAGCTTCTTCTTTTGCTTGCTTTAATGCCTCTGTGGCTTGCTCCTTTTCCTCCTGGACCCGACGAAGGTGAGCCTCGGTTGAGTCTGCTCATCTGCGTAGCTGGGCAGGCTCATCTCCTACTTCTATGTCCCCTGCTGAAAACGACGCAGTAGACACTGCATGGCTCGAATAAAGAGCCTGCTATACCCCTTTGAGCTCCGCCTCGATCCTGTCAAACATTGTCTCCTGTTTGGCTTCGCTTCGCTGCAAAATGTCCTCTGAGGTATCTGATACAACGACGATGATGAGGTCAATATCATCAACCGTGAGCACGGTCTAAAATGGAGGTTTATTGGCTTTTGACTTCTTTCGCGATGAAGGTTTCTTCGGGGAACCCTTTCTTTTCTTGGATGTCTCAGCCTCCGTGATGGGATCCTTAGGCAGTGTCACTTCGCCATGTTCCTGTTTGTTTTCTTCCCCTTCGTCCTCTTCTTTGTCTACTTCATCACCTCCTCCGTCTTCATGTGAATCTGGTGTAGTTTCCTTTGATGCGCTATTCAATTCCCGTACCTCTTCGTTCTTTTTCTTCCTGCTGCTGCTGGGTGCATCATATTCTTCTCGGGTGACTACAGGACTTTCGATGAGGTCGGGGTCGAAGAGTTCTGTCTGTTCGATTGGTACAAGGAACTCTGCAGGCCATTCCTTGGTTATTTCTTCCATGTCCTCCTCTGTGAGTTTGTAATAGTACTGGAGCTCTTCCTTGTGTTCGTCCCCACACGCAGTGATGTAAATGAAATGCCTATCTGCGCGGAACTTCGCAAGTGGCCTGAGCCTGTGTTGGGTATTCAACGTCGTGCGAGGGAAAGATTCAATGGCCCTCTTCAACTGTAAATAATATGTGTGGAACATTGCATTGGATTGCCATTGTTTTGCCATGTTGCTCGAATACCAGAGCGTAGTGAACTTCGCGGCCATTGGTTCAGACGACTCAATTTCAGGGAAGGTCGCTCCTTCCGGCATCTCCCAAGCAGTGAAGGCAATGAGAATCAACAACCAACTAAAATGAAACTCATAGCCCTGGTCCTGTGCTTCGCGACAATCTTGGTCCAACTGGTTGACGAGGTAGCTCGCCCAGTTCATTTGCATCCCTTCGACGCATTTTCCTGCGAGGTCGACGACGAACCCCGTGACCTGCGTTGGTCGGTTCTTCCTGACGAGCTTACCAGCGATCAACTGGAAAGCTAGGCGCACTGCGCCATTTTGGATGGAGGCTACCTTGTAGCCTTGCTTCCCTTTCTCCACATTGTCGTAGGTTTCTTTTATGCGTTGCGCCAGGGCGCGATCTGCAGCCTTCCCTGGGTAAAAATCTTGAGGGTCGGGTCCTCGCATGCTTAATCCGGTGATCCGATGGATCAACGCCGGATCTACTGTGATGCGTTGATCCAACCACAGGTAACCACCATGGTAGCATGACAGGAGGAGTTTAATGCACGCGTTAACCTCCTGATGTCTGCCGAAGTGTGGTATCTTCATCACATTGAGGATGGTTGATCATGCTATTTCCATGGTCCACGACTGGGGGATTATCTTCGACTTCTTCCCCGCTGTCTTGGTCAAGTACTTGTGTGGTGCGAGCATGCCATAGTTCTTGCGGTCTCCTAAGTTGAAGTCACTGATCTTTAGCGTCATAATCTGACCTAATTGCAGTCCAACTACGCGTATCCCCTTCGGGAGGTACGCAGTAATTAATGTATAGTCGAAGTCCCTCGGGACGCTATCACGACTAATCGCGCCAGCCAGAGGCGTGATATAGTCGGGCAGGATTGATGGGATGAACTCCGCGTTTGCCAAGTTGCTGTGATGCTTGCTTCTCTTCTCTGTCGTAGTTCGGGAGGGCTCAGATCGACGTGCAGTTGATGGGGATGCTTGCACTCCTCTCGTCGACTAGGCCTGTACTCCTGCGGACAGGACCTTCTCAGCCACGAGATCTATGAGGATTTCTTCGACGGATTTCTCTACTGCGCTAAGTTCGCCCGACATACATGCTCGAGTTTAGATATCTTGGGTCGGTGAACAAACAATCAAGGTAGCAGAACGGATGGTGAGGTTACAATAAGCACTGCGCGAAAGCAATTAGTTCTTTGTGGGCTCATATAATCACAATTGGCAATAGTTTCCACGGTAAGACAGTCGACGGGTTAAATAGATAACATCGTAACGGATTCCTCCAACGGGTAGGAATGCCTCAATCAATACAATTCCATCCGTTATGGCGCGGTCCCAACGGTCCAATGGCGAACGTTCCGGCAATAACTGCGTTTCTAGCCGTTCTGGAGTGTCTTTCTAATGATCGGGGCGCCTCCAACAGTCATATTGCTTCGTTGTGGCGAAGTGCCAGTCTGTGTTGTTCTGCTATTCCGGCGAGGTTCGATTTCTACAAGTCTGCCTTCTGCGCAGTCCTCTCTGGAACCTCCTGCAATCTTTCTAGCTTTGCTTTCTTCTTACTGAGCTTTCTAGCTTTCTTTCCTGTGATCCGCGTCTCTGGATTCCTCTTTCCATTATTGTTCTTATCTTTTCTTAGCATAGTAACTTCGCACTGTTGAGGATCTTTCACAAGGTTCGAGGATAATACTTCTTCTCTTACTGTTTCTGGAGTAGGTGCTCTACTCTCCTGCATGGATAAGTTCTGTAAGCTTTCTTGTGTTCTTTCAACTTCGACAGCTAAGTCTCTGGCCCTCAGTTGCTTAGACTTGTCCTCTTGTTCTTTTATTAAGCACGCTATTCTCTTAACTATGAAATCCCTTAGTTCTTGCTTTTTCTGCTCTATTGCTTCCTCTTCTTCTCTCCTTCATATCTGATCTCTCTCGATCCAAGTCTTTCCCAACAAAAGTGCAAAGGGAGCACTTTTCTCGGCAAACTTAATGACCTCGAATTCTTCTTCTGTTGATGTTCCATGAACAACCATAGGTACATGGGCAAGTCTTCCACATAGGGTTATCAACTTTCCTTTAAACAATCCTATTTCTCCCAATGAAGGAATCATAGTAGGCTTTCGTAAGATTTCCCAAGTACTTTCTGTCATAATGTTCACACGTGTTTTTGCATCCAATACACAGTCTATGTCGAAGTCTCATATTCTTGTTTCTATGCACTCTTTCTCTTTTAAAATCTCTGATAAACTGATGTCTCTGTGATCATTCAGTGTTTCTTTCATCTGCAATAATATAGCCTCTGATTCTTTCTGGTTCTTTAGCATATTCTTAGTCTCTTGACCTTCCTCATTGTTTTCTTGTCTCATGTTCATCTTCTCAACTTTAGCAATCATTCTAGGGCAATCCAAAACTTCATGTCCAATAGCTTTACAACAAAGGAAAATAGGACTTCTACCAGGGCATTCCTTAGCAAGATGTCCCAGTCTTCTACAATTATAACATAATGTCAATCCTCTCTTTCTCTTAAACGATCCCCAACCTTTCCTGTACTGCGTACTGGGATCACAGTGATAGACTTGCAAAAAATTCTTTCTAGGATCCTGCATCCACTTGTTAGTCCAAAAATTCTTTCTATGCATAGGGATAACATATCTTTCACTATTTTTATCAGATCTATTCATATCATATCTTCTTTCTTCTAGCTGTGCCCTAGTTTTCAGATTAGGACAAAATCTATCAAATATACCTAGATCCATTCTTTCGAAACAAAAATTTCCACTCATCTTACCTTTATCAGAGCACAAAGCTCTAAGATCTTACCTCTTTTCTTCAGATCAGACTTCTCTTCTTAGCATAGAGCTTCACAAGTCAAGTAGAGTACTGCGCACTACAACAACAGAGCTATGCACAGAGCTTTCTATCTTCCTCAGTTCCCAGCAATCACAGTTTCCCGTCCCGACAATTGAACCATTTGTTGGCATAGGGGCAGACCCAGGGTTCAACGCTTCAACAACACACCAACAAAACCCTAATTACCGACCCTTTCAGAAACACCTACGAAGCAGATGAAGTCTCATCCGAGGTAGAGGCAGGGGGGGTTGCAGGACTCAAGTGTCTACAACCTAGCTGGGACACAGATCTGTGATCACAATGCTTTAACATAGCACTTAGCAGTTAACATTCATTAGTCTTTAACCCTTATTCACATCGCAGGTAAAACCTTAGTTACAGAACAACGCAGTATTCGACAAGATCTAGCACATCCAAGCACTTAGCATACAAAAATAGATCAGATCTAGCATTCATTCATATCACTAAGCATTAAACATTCATACAAAATAAGCACTAAGCAAATAAATACACAACCACATGAACAACATAGCACAAATCAGCATAACACAGGATATACGTGGTTCACCCCAGCGTGGGGCTACGTCCACCAACTCTTCATATTCTTTATTATCTTCTTTCGATCCTCTTACATGCAGAGAGCCACAAAACCCACTCTGCATGGATAGGACATTTGCGTGCACCTCGCTAGATCCTCCTTCCCCGAGTTTGGCACAACACAGAGCCTTCTTACAATCACTTGCACTTAGCTCTGCAAGTTCTCAACACACAGTATGCACAAAGCATTTACAACTATTTGCACTTAGCTCACTGGCTTACAACTGACTTTTTCACCTCTTACTTACATCGCCAAGCTACTTATTTATACTTTACAAAAGGGGCCTAAACATGGGTAAGACCCATGGGCCGACATCCCATACCCGTTACATAAACCCTAAACCCAAAAAGCCCACAAAAAGGGGGCGAGATCCTGTGATCTCCGCTTCGCCTGGTGCTTTGTCTTCGACCAGCCTGTCAAAGTCCAAAAAATGGTCAAACACGACCAAGGTTCTCCTAAACTTGGTCAAGGGCCAACAAGTTTACAGTGTGCAAGTAGCAAGAATACCATAATAAACACATCCAATAACAAGATACAAGAGATTCAACACAATGGGAAAGAAACAACTTCAGATCTGACCTTTATTTAAATAGTAGAAGATCCTGATATAATAGATCTGCAGATTTGGGACAATATAGCTGAGATCTAGCAGCAAAAATGATAATAACCCTCAAGCAAGTCCAAGAAGAGAAGATACAAGCCTGCAAAGTCCGAATACCTGCAAGAGATGAGTGACAAGATGAGATCCTTGCCCTCTAGAGTGGAAAACCTCTCAAACTGGCTGAGTTGTGCACTATTTCATTGTTGTAGCTTAGGGAGATTTCGACCATCTACCTCCTTAGCTCCAATACCAACCAAAACCCTTGGGAATAGTAGATCCGAGGTCTAGAAACACTGTAGATGAGTTCCCTTCCTGAAGAATGTTGTTTTTTCTCTCAAGATGAATAGATCCACTTCAGAAATTGCGCCCTTCACTAGGAAAAATCGTGCCACACTCACAATAAATCATTCCCAACCTATTGTCGTCCTTATACACACTTGCAAACGTGAGCTTGAGTTCGGCTCACTTAGTGTGTCCTTGGAGGCACAATGCCTAGGTTCACAGCCCACGCTGTCACTTTGACTGGAACCTCTTCCGTCTAGGCTTACTCCTAGGGAAGCCAAAGGGGGTAGACCTTAGTTACTATGTGTGTTAGAGTTAGGTTCTAGGAGTTAATTTTAATTGGTTAAGGTTAGAGGGGATTCTAATCCTAAGATGCTAAGGCAACCATGCAATATGCAAGGGTTAGCATGACAAGCAAGTCCTTTCCCTAGGTCAACTAAGACTAGGGCCTGGAAATTGGGCAAGGGGTCAACTATGTTCAAGGGTTGTTAATTACAAAAGATTTACAAGTTACAATCTTACAAAAGAATAACTCAGTAAAAGAATACCATGTACATTTACTTACAAGGTTTACAACTTAAATAATGAAAATTTACAACAACAATCTAACCAAGTGTTTGTTCAATGTGTGCAGGATATAGAAGATTTAAGCATCAATCACATCATCATTTACACTAGATCATCAACACATTACTTCATCAACAAGATTACAAAGAAGAGTTAAGCACAATGACTATGAAGAAATTGAAGACAATCTACACTCTTTACTATTAAGCCCACCAAGTATTATTAGATTTGGCCAAGGGTTTAATAATTAGGCTTTTCTTAAGAGTTTTAAGTTTTATTGGCTTTCACCAAAGCCTCCTCCTCCTGTTGCCAAATAACTGTCGGGTGCTCAAGATAGTAAGGCAACGAGGCCCACCCTAGCTTCCACGGTCAGTCTTGACAGTAAGAGTACTTCCCGGAGAGGACACCCACCTGGAGCGCCACGGGACAGTCCCCTGCCACTACCCTCTGTTGTTTTCCTCAAACCCGTTTTAGATGGTGGAGATGGTGGACTAAGGTACCCTAAAATAGTCTATTAAGTATATATAACAGTTAGGTAGACTTTTAGGTGATTAAAAGAGTGTTTTAAAAGTTTTAAGGTGCTTTTAAAGTGCAAAATAATGAGATGGCCGAAACTGAACTTGCTCAGAAAATGTGTTACTTAAGCTTTAACAATGAAATATATCAACACATAAGAAGCAAAGTAAAGAGATAGCTGAACAGAAAATGAGATTTATCTCATGCACATCATCATTTGTTTGATTAGAGACAATAGATCCAATGGCAAGAACAACTTGCCTTAAGAGATGAAGAAAGAAAATTTAAGTGTTTGCCAAGTTAACCATTCATCAAGTTACAAGCCCAAGACGTGGCTACCAATAGAGTTTAAGCAATGAATCAAACAACCACTTATATTTTAAGCACCTTAAGAGATATTAAGCATGAAAATCAAGTATGTGCTTAAGAGAGATTAAGAGCTTGAAAAGAAATAAACTAAACAAGATCAAATTATTAAGTGTGTTGCCCAATGGGCTTAAGATATGAGATTAGATCTAAAACATAGGCATTAGAGATATTAAATCATTTAGATCAACCACATCACATGAAAAATAAAGCATTAACACTTAGCTCTACCTCTTTGGGGGGTTCCTTTCCCAAATAGGTAGGTTATTAGTTATCTTGTCTTAGTTTATTAGAGTGTTTTTAGATCTTATTATTAGGATAACTTAGCAAGATATGAGCAAGGAGGAAAGTAAACCTAACAACAAACTAAGCTACAAGCTAACAAGCAAACAAGTAAGCAAATACCCACGCAAGGTTGAGAAGGTGCCCTCACCTTCTAAACCTTGCGGAAAAGCTAGTTGAAAACTCAAAAAAATGAAGGGAAAAAACTAGATCTACCCACGTCCGAGCTACCCAACAAGCTTGAAGAAGAGGGGAGGCCGTACCACTTCCCCTCTTGCACCTCAAGCTTGAACACTCAACAAATTAAGAAGAAAAGTGCACTTCTAAGCTAGAAAAAAAAAGAGAAGAGTAAGGGATAGCTACCAAATTCCCCCAAGGGGTCTTGTAGTGTTGTATGTGTCTTTTTGGGGCAGCCAAAAGCCTCCTATCAGATCTGATATACCTGTTAAAACAGCAAGGTCTTCTTGCTAGGATGGCTACACACAACCAAACAAAGTTAAGGAAACCCTTGCCCCTTTGGGACAAGAAATCTCCACAAGACAAGATATAGATTTAAAAGTATTTTTGACCTATCTAAACCAATATATGCTAGCTGAAAAATGATATGGATGTACAGCAATAAAGAGCAAGGTAATAAATCTAGATAGTTGGAGCGTGAGAAGCTACAAGTGACCCTTCCCTTCTAGAAGGAGTTCCCAAAGGAGCTTTGAAAGTGAACCTGCAATACTCTTCCAAACTCATGCATACAAGAGACAAAACGTTGATGCAATGATAATAAACGACACTTCAATTTACATCACACATCAAGATTTATAGACTAATAAGCATACGCATTACTAAGCCTACTTAGATAACACTTTACCTAAGATCTAGTGTTGGATGAAACAAGAAAGAATATTAAACAACATTACCTCCATTACATAAGAATGACAAGCATACGCATTACCCTTGTTGTCCTCCAAAGCTTCCAAAATATTATTACCAAAGAGAATGATCTTGGAGAGGAATACTCCAAAACCCTAGAGCAAGAATGAAGTGAAATAGAAATGACAAGAGAGAGAGAGAGTGAATTGTAAATCAAATAGTATAACAATAGCTCAAGATATGGTGATTTGGGAGAGAGAAAAGAGATCCATTTATACTTGGAGAGGCAAACCTACCCCTCTTGGATCTAAGCCAAGTGTCCACCACCAAGCAATAGAGTAGATCTCTAGGCTAGGGCACACCTCCTAGGGCTTGCACAATAGATCTAGGGTGTAAAAAATAGAAGAATTAATTAGATAGATCTAAGGTCATGTAGGAAGTGTGGGATTTGTGCCAAGGGAGATGGAAAGCCTCAAATAATTTTTTAAATAATTATTTGTTGAGTTCCAAGGTGAGGGAGAGCGCACCACTCTTGGAGGGCGCACCTCTTGGGATGAGGAGAAGAGATGAGAGGTGAGGAATAGGTGTGATGTGTTGGGATCACACAAAGAATAATGGAGAGGCATGGGATCCGTGCCAAAGCAAGGTGAAGAGTCATCTCAAATAAAAAAACGTAACTTTTATTGGAGAGGGGAAAAGTAGGGCGTAACTCTCTTGGAGAGCGCTTCCTTTGGTTAAAAATCAACCCAAACTCAAGTATGGGTGAGGTGGAGTGATAAGGATCACTACTAGGGATGATAAGGAGGTTAAATGAAGTGAAAGAATAGGAGAGGGGGCCACACTCAAGTCACAATTAAATTAAAAAATGAAAAACGTCAATTCCCCTAGGGGGGCGCAACTTTTGAGTGTGGAGGTTGGAAAAGGGGTTAGACAAGGTTGAAAAGGGTTGAGAGGCTAAGGTTATGCTTAGGGGGTCTCTCTCTAACCATCATTTCAACATTTCACATCATCTAACTCATTATTACAATTTTTACATCATGCCATGTTTGGACTTTAGCAATTAAAATTGCTATTATAGACTGACTGACACTCTAGGTGGACTAACCCATGGCTAAAGTTGTCCGATCGTGCTGAAACTTGGTCCAAGGATGTAGGAGGTGCTATTCCATTTCTTTTGAGCACAGATACCCCTATCAAAAGTCCAAGGATCCAGTTTTTACAATATTTGCTCAAAAATAATTAATTAATTAAATAATTAAACCTCCAAACTTAGGGAAATTTAATTAAAAATTAATTAATTAAAAAAAACTAACCTAGACTCCCAAGCACCCAGGCCCCCATTCAAAGGACAATTCCAAAAAGGGAACCAATTTAACAAGCCAAAGAATGAGCACGAAGTTCCGAACACCTTGGCTCCTACGAACGTTGTTGACGAAAATCCTTGGTGCCTGGAGTGCAGTGAAGCACATTGGGAGCATGAATGTCCTTATAATGCTGGCCATCAACAAGTCAATAACCTGGATTGCTTCATGGGTTTCCCTCAGATAAATATTACAGATATAGAACATCAAGAAGCCGTAAGGGAAGCAGCCAGAGCAACAAGGATGGCGGTGATAAATAACCTGGATCAGGAATCACGAGAAAAGCTAAAGAAATAAGAGGTTCAAGTATACAAAAGGAAGAACTCGAAACAACCTGCTGCTGATTAGGCAAAACCCCCGCCCTTGGAGATACTTCTTCCAAAGACTTCCAAGGCTGGTAAGGTTGACCTAAATTTTGACTTTGAAGGGGCATTATCAAAGATGCATGTGAATGTTCCCCTCAGAGAAGCAATCAAGATCCAATCCATCAAGGAACGATTTGACACTTTCTTTTCAGGATCAGATGAACCTATGGATCCCCCTATTATGTTGCAAGCTGATCATTTCAGGGTCCAATATGGTGAGAACCCTCCTTTCTTCATGACTTTGACAATGAACAACAGAAATCTCAATAATTGCATGCTAGATACAGGTGCTGGTGCCAACATGATGTCGCTTAAAGTCATGCAACAATTGGGTTTGAAGGTCACTAGACCTTACAGGAATGTGTGTGGCTTCGAATCCAAAGCAATACCCACACATGGGGTGGTTGAAAATGTTGAAGTACGCTTAAAGGAATATATAGAGAAGACAGTCCACATTGATATTGTGGTGGTTGATGTCCCAGATGTATGGGGAATGTTATTATCTAGGAAGTTCGGTGCAATGATAGGCGGTTCCCTTGAGATGGACCTCACCTTTTTGCGATTACCTTTGAAAGATGGAATGGTGGGACGTCTACTTAATGTGCCAATAACTGGGGACCATGTGCAAGATATTGTTCATCCCGTAAATAATGACAAAACGCAGAACGATATGATACAAACTCTTCAAAAATATTCTCCAGAAGACATGCCCTTTGCAACGAAAGAAGACTTTGATCAGATTGAATGGCCCAAGAAAGAAGAATATCAGCAACTCCTAGATGAATTGAAGAACAAAGAAGTTGGGACAGTGAAGATATTAAAGAAAAATGAAGATGACATACAAATCCGCCCATCTCAACAAGAAGTTTTTACAGCAGAAGCCCACCCACCTCCCTCAGTACAATACACTAGGGTTGTTCAGGAAACGACCAAATACAAAGTTAGAAAGTATAAGGAAGGAGATATGGTATGGATGTGGGATACCCAGAAAGGAGAGCCAACTAATGTAAAAGGAAGCACACAGTCATGGCTCGAACCCTTCAAAGTTGGAATGGAATTAGTCAATAACTCATACTACTTGTCCACTTTGGAAGGAAGAAGGCGCCCATTACCTATCAGCAGGCACCACCTTAAACCCCACCAAGGTGGTGGGACCTGACTCCACAGGTAAGTCAAGGTAAGTAGGCATTCTTCGTGTATTATACCATTTGCATTTCATGTTAGTTTGCTTCCACACTTGCATATTGATTGTTTTATTTCAGTTATATATATATGTCTATATATGCGGGGTGGCAATACCACCCCATCTTTGTTACTGATGCCCCT
>SNQJ01S0074976.1:127785-146316 GCA_010110895.2 Picea sitchensis
TGGACTAGCCATCCTAAATAGAAAGAGCTCCCCATTGAGGTGACAGTGGGTGGGGAAGCTCCTGTTACGCCAGTTTGAAGCCTTGACTCAAGCTAACCTAAACCCTTCCTACAAACTGTGCGATAACAGAAACTAGTAAATGTTTCCACGTTTCGTGCAGCTTAGATCATAGTATATCAGTTTCCTTGGTTGTGTGCTTCGGTTAAAGGTGCAGTTGTATAGCTGATGAGAATATTGCAGTTTTAACTGTCATGATGAATCCATAGCATGGTCTTGGAAAATTAGTTAGGCTAGGAACATGCTGCCACAGGAGTTCATTTTGATTTACTATGGAAATCTGTGTATTGAATATTATTTTAAACCTGTCCAGAGTTTGGTGCGAGTATATTTTTTTGAATTTATGCATGAAGATAATTTACATAAAATTTTATGCATATTCTCGAAATAATGAATATCTAATTCTAACAAGGAGGTATAGCTTGGGGTCTTTCAATATATACTTTTCTCTTAATGGTGGCTGCGTTCTTGTTCAATTTCACAGGATAAACTTACTATGGCAACAGCGAACTTAAGATATGTGGAGGAAGATTTTAGAGAGTGCAAAAATAGATTGATGGATCTCATGCATCACAATGCAAAATACTCTTGCAGAAGATTGGCTGGTGATAGCAATGATAGAAGGGTGATAAGTTACTCTTTTAGGCCTGTTTGAGTTTTCCTTTCTACTGTTTTCATTTTGATCATCTCATTTATTTTATTTTATCAATCAGTAACTTAGATCCTTTTATTTTATATCTATATTTCAGCTTCTTTTGGGATCACCAATAATATTTTATATTCTAAAACCAACTAGATCATGATATAGATATTAATTCTTTTTGTAGGTAAATGATTATGATGACTGGACATCTCATACCGATGATTTCTTAAGGTTGGTATGTGAAGGAAAGTTGGAAGAGGCCTTCACAAGAGTACTCTTGTTAGGAGATATCAGTGCCCTTTTGTGGTTATTGAATCAGGTTGGTTTATTTACTTTGTTTCTTTTGTTTTGGCAAATTCAGATCATCTTATGGAAGGCGTGTGCCTTTCAAAATGCGAGGGTATAGAAAATTAGTGAAAAGGGTCCAATTCCATTTCTTTGATGTCATTTTGTTTTGTTAGTCTTCTATTATAATTTGTGCTCTCTTTCTTTGTAAGGAAAACTTTACTTTTGCTTTCTGGTTCAAGTTATGTTGATATAATTTTTATGGAATTCTTTTGCACTTGTATAGCTTGAGAGGGGGAGTTACTAGCTCATTTGTTAAATTAAACATTGAAGATCTATTATATGCTAGCTTAGTATACGTAAACTATTGTTTTTATTAGATGGGTTAGATGGTTCATTTTATTATATGAGTTACTGAGATATGTTGAATGTCGAGGGTGACATTAAGTAGGGTTGAGGGTAGTATCAGGTTTGGGTTTGAAGGTTGGCCCATTTGTTTTATCTGTTCAAGAGGGTAGCTTAGAAACATACTGCATGTTTTGTAGTGGCCTTGGGAGCCATAGATACTCATCTGCAATATTTCTTGAATATCACCTCAATATTTCTTTTTCTTGGATTTGGGATTTTAAGGGTGAAACCTACCTGTAAAGAGTTATTTATGGGTGATCCATGTAGAAGTGAAATTTTTGTTTATGAGGTTGTACATTCTAGAGTTCATTGTCTTATTTATTCTTATGATTATTGTTAGAGACCAATAAGAACATTGCTGATATTTTAATAATGAATAAGATGAGATGATGTCCAATTACACGAGTATACATAATATTTATACACACAAGGAGGGAGAGCATGAACAATGTTGTACTCTTCATTAGATAATCACAAATTAAGGTATATTACAAGCCTCTCCCCTTTAAAAACACTTTTCCCTCAAAGCACTAGAAGTGGGGATAGTTATTTTGTAATGCCTCATTTTTCCCTGAAGCTTCATCAATCAATATTATTTCTTATTGTAGAGGTATTTTGTTATTTGTACTAATCTCAAGTATTTTGTATCCATCAATATAATTCCTTTAGGCTCAATGATGAGTTCACCTTCTTTATCAATAATTGCTAACTTTGTTTGTATTGGACATCAATTACCCAATTTCTTCTTTGAGGATGGCATGTGGAAGGTGTCATGGACTTGACTCTTCTTTTGAAGGTTCAAAGCATAAGAAACCTTGCTTTTTTCTTTCTGACTCTGGTAGGGTCAATAACATTAGGGTGCTAACTTGTTCTTTCTACCTTGAATAAGGGACAATTCTTATAATGTTGAAGGCATGCAAAGATCCAATCCCCTTCTTGAAACTTACATTTGGATTAGTTACAATCAATTTCTCGTTTAATCCATTTTTGAGTATATCCAAATTTTCCTTCAATATGTGGATAATCTTCTAGGATTCTTTAAAATAGTCTCTGATAGGAATTCTTTGAATTACCTTCATTGTTGCTTGTAGCTTGTTATTACACAAACCCTCACTTCTTGAGATAAAGTCCTAAAGCTCAAGAAAGGCTTTGGTGTAACTAAGAGGGAGGCCACTGTCGCCTCGCCAACCCTCTTCTTCACTTTAGGTGGGCTTTCCTCTGGCTCAAGGGGGGCTTCCCAAGGATAGGATTGCTAGAATTTATGTTATAAGGTCCAACGTGAAATGAAGAGAAGTTCTAGCAAAACCATTTTTAGGAATTGAGAAAATAAAGTGGATGGAAGGACTAGAGACTAGTGTCTTTCCATTGGCCAATAGGGTCAATACAAGGTTCAATAGAAGAACGTCTTATTAAGGAAAAGAAGAATAATATGGTTGCAAGGCACAAACTGTATTAGCTCTTTAATTGTTATCCCAAACTTCAGAAATTTATCACGGGAGACCTCTAGCATAGATAAACTCTGGTGGCTATGAAATTGCACCTATTAGGAATGGATTACAAGTGCATACAACCTAATACAATGAAACATGCATCAATATAGAACATCCCAATGATAGATACAATAGAAGAGGAGTGATCTTACCCCATTCAGTGTTTCAGAACCATGAAAAGAAGATTTCATCCACATGAGATAGCATAAAGATTAGAAGACTTACATATCCATTAAGCAATTTCCTTATCCTCCAAATACATCCATCAGATATTCAACTAAGCTCCAAGGGATTTCTCCCCCAATCCAACCACGAGAAAGAATGAAGAAATCAAACCCTTATATAGGTTTGATCTCCATATTATTTATAAGAAAATATGAATTGTTTTCCTAGATCCACTAATCTCTCCAAGGATTAATCAATGTTGTATATGTCGTCTCGGGAAAAGTATTGACGAGGGTCTGGAATGTAACTTCTCGGTGACATCGGTGGAAAATATTGGAATATCTCGGAAAATGTCACAAGACCACAAAAAAATACAAAAACACTCATTTTTTTCAATATTTTAAACATGTAAAGCAACAACAACATCAAATAAACACATCGCTACATAAATATGAAAATACAACCAATAAATAAGATGCATAAGATGTCAAGTGGTCACATATCGTTACTAAACTGAAAATTCTGAAACATGTTCCTAATAGGATGATAGTAGATACAAAATCACATCAAATGATCAAAATAAATGTATCTCATGAGATGAATCATCATGAGGCATCTAGATACTAAATAGTACATGATAAAATGAAAATGATAAATCATAGGAATCCAAATCATTGATTCCCTCTAGGCTGTGCCGCTCTAGCCCTTTTATGGGTAAAGGGCACCACTTTTTCTCTGGAAGCAGTAGGTGGTCGTGGAGGTACTCTAGATGAGCTTGGAGTGGAATCTCCAGCTGTTCTAGATGCTCCCTCTGAGGGGTAAGTGATGGGGACGAGGTGGAAGGAAAAGTGTGTTGCCTCCTCCCAGTCTCAACGAACCCAAGTCCAACTCCAGGTATGGCTCTCCGTGGAGGTGGTGGTGGCATTGGATCCACTGTAAGTCCAATCTCCTCCTCAGCCTCTGTATCCACTGGAAGTGGAACATCGTCCTCCTCCTCCCCCTCCTCTGTTGTTGCCTCCTCCCTCAAATCATGTGCATCCTCCTCCAACCACTCGGGTGCCTCCTCCATCTCAGGCTCCTGAATCTCCACCCTCCACTGACTAGTGGTGTCAATGTCATCCAATGGAATGGCCTCTATGTCAGGTTCTTTGTCATGTTTCTTCACCCACAACCTGTTGAAATAATGTAATTGCGAAGAGCATTCTTATTATTATTTTATTATTGGATTAAATCCCCATTTCGGATTAATCATGTCATTATTATTATTATTGTTATTGGATTAATCCCCATTGAGGATTAATCATGTCGGTAATTGTATAAGGACCAAATCCCCTTTTGCGGATTGGTCATCGGACAGTCATTATTATTATTATTGTTATTGATTAACTTCATTGAGGATTAATCATGTCGCATTGTATAAGGACCAAATCCTTTAAGTGGATTGGTCATCTGGACAATTACAAAGCGACGTAATAAGAAGTCGGCCTCACATATAATGGAAGACCTGCACTAATTAAAGGTGGGTTTAGCCACCCGGAGTGAGAGGTCGACCGCCGGCCAGACCTTCACATGCCGCTCTTGTATAAATAAGAGGCTAGCGCCTCACTTCAAAATCACACACTCACTTGCTCATTCTATGAGGCAAAGTCGCAATTACCATTGGAGAGTGAGAAGAAGAGTGGGCGATCTTCTGGAGAGGATCAGATGTATTTTTGGTTTTGAGTTATTCTTTGAACATTGTATAAGTTTATTTATGATAAGAAAAGTTTTGTTAGCTTTTCCTCAGGTTTCCAGATAAATGTTGTGTCTTTTGTGAATGTGTATTTCTCAAGATCTTGTTCTTATGATGTTCTTTATTTCCATTGAAATGAAAAGAACTATAATAATGGCATAAACATTAACATGGCATCGAGCTAATCAAGGAAGCTAATAATTTGGTGAGGAAACGTCATCAAGTATCGCACTAAAAATTAGGTTTTGCAAAGCGAATATTTTCAAAATTTCTAACATCTCAGAAAGCCGCGTTCTCCCCTGCTGATCAATTTGGCACCTAGAGCTACAATTTCAAGCGGGTTGGGGATTCCCCTGAAAAGTGAAACCCCAGTTCACAAAGTACCAGAAAACCCAAAACCAAAGTACCGTATACCAGAGTACCGAGGTACCAAAACCACCGTATACCAAATTCAAATCAGATCAGATTTAAGAGGTAAAGGGATTTCAAATTCTACTCCACTGTAACTAACGCTACTTCAACTCCAAAGGTATCTATCCCTGATCGTAATTTCAAAAATTGGAAGCTTGAAAAATTAGGTTTCATAAAACCCTAAGTTGCAGCTTGCGCTTGCGCCCGTAATCCGCTGGTACTGTAGTACCTCGCTATGTTTCGCGACTGCTGCGCTTTGCAAAGATTCTCATGGTGCAGTTTGGGTACCGAACCAGCTTTGCAATTACCTTGAAGTTTTCGGTAATGATACCGCCGCTACCATATGGTGCCACTACCCGCAAATGCTATTCGAGGTATGTACTATGGTTAATGGTTAAACCTAAAGAGTATTTGCGGAGAAGGATCTTTTGCCATAGATCCAAAAAAATCTCAAGATCCAACACATTCAAAAAAACAATGCACCCCAGGTTTGATTATTCTAATATGCATCTATTTGTTATGAAATTATCTTGATCGTTGTATGTTGAAGCTATGATCAACAAATCATTAGAAGGATTGAAGTTGATCATAGAGCTTATCCTCTAACCTAACCTTTGTCAAGTTAGTGTATTGTCTTAGTCCAGAAGATAGGTTGAAGAAAGCACTACTACTTGAGTGAAGGAGATCTTCGAAGAAAAGGCATCATTCTTTGAGGACAAGGCTCTAGGTTTGATTTAATCAAGTTGATAAGATTCAATGGTACACATGGAAAGTTGATGATTATAGTTGAGACAACAGTCTTTTTTAAAGTATTATACTTGATAACATGTGAGAATACTTTGCTCCGAGGGGGCGTATTCGTATCAATTCCTCCTCTAGGAGGAATCTCTTGTGTTAGTTCCAGTTGCCATGGAAGAATACGGTCACAAATACCTAAGAGTGTTGACCTCAATTCGCATTGTATTCCTTACCTTAATCTTTGTTAAATTATAAGTATAGCTCTTAAAGGAGCTATCATGGATGATTGTTTGTGCTGCTGCTTTGGTATTATCAAGTAGCTGATATTATTCTCGTTTTTGTTGTTTTGTTGACCTTGCTCCGTGTCACATGAGGAAGCTATAGCAAAGGCTTAAGGCAACGCGGCTAAAGGAGAGATCATAAAATGAAGCAATCATCAAGGGAAAACAAGAAGGTGTATCACTGCCGCCATGACCCACGCTTATTGAAGAATCCATGTGAACTCTAGAAGATTAGCTCACATCAACTACAAGCATACCATACATATAAAGTCAGCTGGCTGTGCCTACCGAATCAAAGGTGATCATGACATGAGCGATGTGTGCAAGGGAAGAACATCTAGAACCCTTTTCCGAAGAGGGATAGCAAAGCAGGAGGAGTATAGGAACTCATTCATTCAGATGTATGTGGCCCACGCTATCATCCCTCCATTAGTGGGTATGTATATACTATGTATCATTCATTAATGATTATTCTCATAAAAGATCCGATATATTTGAAGTGGTTCAACAAGATCTATGAATTCAAAGCCTTGATAAGAGAATCCTATAAAGGAAGATTAAGATACTTAGGTCGTGATAATGGAGGAGAATATACCCTAAAAGCTCATGAACTTCAAGAAAGATGTTGGGATCAAGATCCCCTAACAAACGGTGTAGTTGAACTAAGAACAGAACCATGCTGGAATCTGAGAAGACTATGATCAAGATCTTCCTATGTGCTTTATGGGCAGAAGTGAAAGAATGGCAGCTTGTTTATAAAGTGCAATCGTATTATCCCATAAGACTTAGTTCAAGACTGAAGAAATGTTCAATTTAAAAGAATAGGAGGTAAGCCATTCTAAAATATTTGGTCGTCTGTTTATTCATATATCAAAGAGAAAAGAAACAAGCTGAAACTCCTCCCAAAGAAGGGAATATTTGTGGGATAACATGAGGTCTCCAAGGCCTTCGTATCTATGACACCGTCATCGCCATATTGAGATCAAAGGGACGGACCTTTTGATGAAGAAGCCGCACTTAAGAAATCGAGAAGATGCCACCAAGAGGTATATGAAGAGGAACTTTTAAATCCCAGGACTACAGAACTGCGGAGGAAGTTCCTTAGAGTTGTAACCTGTATAAAGTCAGAATTCCCATATGAGGTGCATTCTTCTTAAAGATCATGATATCACGGTTCAAGAACCTCCTCAAATGACTTTCCCATAAAAGAAAGCCCGCTTGGGCAAGAGAGCTTATTCAAGATGGAGAGAAGCATGGTGTTCCATAAGGAACCACAAGATAAAGTGGAGGTTATATCTCAAAGCCATTCTCCCAGCTTGCTAATTTTCCGCTTTGATGCAATTTACTTCTGGATGAAGAACCCACATGTTTTGAAGAGGCCATCCAGAAGAAGCGAATGGGCAAGATGCCAGCGACAGAGGAATACCAATCCATAATAAAGAATTATGTATGGAAATTGATTCCTGCACCAAAAGTAAGGGATGTATCATCAAAATGGCTCTTCAAGATAAACATGTTGTCGATGGAAGTATTGAGAAATATAGCAAGATTTGCCGCCGTATTTTTCCTAGAAGAAAGGAATCGCATTATGAAGAGACATTCGCCTGTAGCCGATACACTTCAATCAGAACTATTATAGCTCTCACTAAGATGAAATGTAAGCCGATCTGCATGGATGTGAAGACATCTTTTCCGAATGGTGTCATTGAAGAGGAAGGTATATAAAGCAAAACCCTAAGGATTTGAGGTTGAAGATGTGAAGTCTCATGTTCACGATTGAAGAAAAGCCTTTTATAATGGGTTGAAGAAAGTTCCTAGAGCTTTGTATGGCCAGATAGACAGCTTTTTGATTTTAGCTTGGGCTTTACTAAGAGTAAAGCAGATCAAATCTCTACTTCAAGATCATGGAGAATGAACCCGTAATACTATTACCGATGTGGATGACTTATTCTTAATCGAAGAAGAAAAAGCTCTCAACAATGTAAACAGAGACTTGCCACTAATTTGAAATGAAAGACCTTGGCTCAATGCATTACTTCTTAGTCTTGAGGTATGGCGAGTCCAGAAAGAATCTTCCTAACCAGGAGCGGTACACGTCGAAATCTTAAAGAGATTCAAAATGATAGAATGCAAGTCCATGAAAACACCAATGGAAGCAAAGCTGAAACTACTAGTCGACACTTCATCAGAATCGATTGATTCCACACTATACAGAAAGATTATTGGATCACTAATGTAACTAACGAACACCAAACCAAACATATGTTTTGAAATGAACACATTGAGTCAATACATAATTGAGCCTAGACATGCACATTGGATAGCTGCAAAACATGTGATGAGGTACCTTAAAGGTGTCAAAGGATTATGGTCTCAACCATGATGGAGATCATGACTTCACATTGAGTGGAAACACTGATTCAAATTGGGCAAGAAATGTTTCTGACAGGAAAAGCACTTCCGGATGTTGTTTCGCTTTGGGATCACCTATATCCGCAGAGAGGAAGCAATCCAGTTATTGCTCAAGATAGCCAGCAGAGCAGTACATTGTCGCATGTCTCTCATGCAATAAGCCATGGCTTCCGGTAAAGTTGTCATTGCGCCTATTTGATTTGGAGATGAGAGAAACCGCGATCCTATGTGACTATCAAAGCCGTGATTAAAATGACGAGAATCATGTGTTCCACGACAGTCGGCTAATAGAGATCCATTCATCATTTATCCGCGATATAAGGTACAAAGAGGTTTCCTGAAGCCCAGCGACATTAGCACTGGATGAACAAAGTTGTTGATGTGATGATTCGCTTCTATCTCGTAAAGTTTGGAATACCTTTCGAGATGTTTTGGTAATGTCCAAAAGACCTCGAAGGAGTAGATGTATTCCTTGCTTCCAACCTAGTTGTCAGACATAAAGAAAAAATGAGATGTTCCTTTCTTATGACCTATTTGTTAGACGTAAAGCATGACGCCGGGTGATCCTTGGCAAGTATTACATATTTACTCGATACATATTTGATGCGATGATGATAGCATTCTTTCAAAAATGATGATGTTGTCGATGAAAAAAATTTCCATGACTCTGTGAATGCTAGACAATGTTCAAGATGATATTGACGACATCGCCCTCCAGATGCCACTAATGATGCACTCTCTCGCCCGATGCCGATGAAGAATACCCTTCTTGTTAAGGGGAGTGTTGAAATAATGTAACCGCTAAGAGCATTCTATTATTATTTTATTATTGGATTTGTTATCCCTATATTCCATAGGGATAATTCAGAGATCATGCCCCGAGGCCCACATGGTCCTAGACATGGAGTACGAGAGCAGATTGACTTGAAGATGGTCTCTCGAGGGCTCCATCTTTTCTTCTTCCTACCCGCATTTGTCTCAGCCACATCGTACCTCCATCATCATCAGTCCGGCTTGCATCGTAGTGCTACTCCTGCTCTGATGAGGTAATTATCCGAGGTATCATGGTATGTGTCATATTTCATCATTATAACTTTCACATATATGCATAGATCTCTTCATCTTAGATAATCAGCTGGATCTTACAATTAATCATGTTTACCATTGTTGGGAATTGATGGGTGGTTTAGCAGTTGGTATTCATTGTTTTGCTTAGCTACCAAAGGCTTGCGTAACCATCGTCCGCTTCCTACTATACATTATCACTCTTACATCTTAAACCTCGCTCATCCATCCCATTCCTCAGTTCAGCCATTAGATGACTTTCATCCAGGTACACTTTGCCTTGTGGGAAGAAGGCTAAAGGCCCAGGGTAAAAGAAGCCGGGTAAAGATAAAAGCCATAGGGAAATGAAAATCCTAGAGATGCTTCACTGGGGATCTCGAGAAGGCAATAAAAGTTTTCTCGATAAGAAACTAAGGACCCTAAGAAAATGATAAAATAAATAAAATGCAAGACCTAACCAAGAGGATGGGAGGTCCTCATCACGAGCCGCCCATTATGTTCATAGTATTTAGCGGTATGACATTAACAACATCTAGTCACCAAGCCAGTAAGTGCTGACTCCTTTGGTTGTAAGGGCTAAAGAAGGGTTCCATCACGAGCCAACTCCTCTCATTTCGCTGATACTAGCAAGTAACGCCACGCTCGCCACCAAGCTACAAGTGCTGTCCTCTTCAATACAATTGTAGTAAAATTGAAATAAAGCAAAAGATAGCGCAATATGGCTTGGAAAAAATGCATCCATGATCTGCAATGTTTCTACTTCCCACAGGCACCCATGACTATTACCTCTAGAACTGACTATGACTTGACATCCCTAAAGCCACATCATCTCATTATACATGGTTTGAATGGACCTTTGAGGAAATCCTTTCCATCTTCTGTGGTATTAGCCCAATAGGTTGCCCCTTGGTTTTCCTAGCCTTGTATAGTGGTCCGTAAGATGTCTTGCTTCTAGAAGACGGTTAGGGATGTTATATATATTTGATAATTTTAATGATGAAATATGGATTTACATTGCTACATGTCTTGGACCTGATGAGCCTCTCGAGGATTTAGGTCTTTGATGCGTGACCATCCCTACGGACAGTACCGAGGATCTGCACATGGGGAGGCCGATTAGCTCCCACTCCATGGTCAAGAGCCCAAACAGATGGACGCTAGATGGCAGAGGCGATTGTGGCTGTGATTTCAGCCCCACGCAGAAGAAGAAGGATGCCCCGGCTTGGACGCTGTATGTGAGACTGCCTATGGGGATCAGCCTCATGATGGGACAGCGGACCTTTGATGGACGTGGATGCCACCGCTAGCTGGACTTAATTTCTGGGAAAGATGTAGCAACATAGGCTTCTTGGGCACCGGGTGACAGTAGGTTGCTGGAGCCCCACGAGGGGCAACGCTTTGCTCATTGATGGTTATCATGCCTTGAAAGGGCCAACGTCACCCCTAAAGGCTCGACTTCATTTTTCTCTGCTTATTTTGGCATTTTAGCATGTAAAAGGAACAAATGATTGAAAATAGATGAGTTACCTCTAATTTGCTATTTTGTTGACCTATTTTGTAAATTAAAGCAATGTAAAGTATCATATAAATAGAGGACGCTTCTCCTCATTTGGATAATAACATAACTTGCTCTCATTTGAGACAGACACTTTAGCTTTGTTCTTGGTTTATCTTCTGGAGTGAGGCGAACCTCTTGGAAGGACTATTTTGGCAAAGTGGTGCTATATACCATTGGAAGGTTTACAACTAGGTGTTGATTATGCTTTCTTCATGATCTTGTAAGTGTTTTTCTGTCAAAACTTTGAATGAATGGTTGCTGATTAATATTTGCATTTATTGTCATCTTGTTGTTGTTAGCTTAACTCTTGAAACCCTAGGAGCCAACACACAAGCAGGTCGTGGCTTTGTGTCCCCATGGTAGTTTATAACTATTTGATTTGAGAAGGTCTATTAGCCTACCATAGCTACACTAGCCATCTCTGGTCTTGTGCTAGTTTTTGCTACAAAATTTAGCAGTGTTAGCTGCCCCAGGGCCTAATTGAGTTTACACCTAGGTTTACTTAGGGTTTTGAAAAGCCTCATAGCAAACACTTTTCATCCAGGTTTATGCTTGCAAGCCAAGCCGCTTGCCAAGAAAGTCTTAAGGAGAGAAGAGGAAGCTTTAGGCCTAGCTTTGGAAGGCTAAATCTAGGTAAGTCTTTCCTTCTTAGGTTTAGGTTGGTGGCCTTGCCATAGCAACAATTATCAAACCCTAGCTCTTTTCTTTAAGTTTGAGTTCTTCCTAAACCATTAGTCTCATTCCATTGACTCCATTAACCCAAGGCACTAGTCTAGAAACTCTTGCTTGAGCTTTGTTATACCTTAATTTCTCTCAAACTACTTCATTTGAAACCCTAAACTAACCTTAGCTGCCTAACCCTAGCTAGTTTTAAGCAAGACTAACCCTAAGCTGACAACGTTGGCCTTGAATGAAATTTTGCTTCTGCTTGAATAGAAGCAAAAGGCTCTGTTATCTCTTCATACCGTGAGTTGTTTCTACTCTTTACCGGCTGAATTTGTCAAAACGCCATTCCTTGGCTAGCTAACCTACAGAACAAACATTATAGGTGACGTCACCCCCTTTAGTTTTCTTGCTTATGATTGCAAACGTTGTGACACTTTTACCTATCTTGATTGACATTGAGTCATTAATCAGATTTTAGACGATTTGCTAAACGCTCCACTCACTATTCTTTCTTGACCTAATGAGGTTTGAAGCTTGATCAGCCACAATTAATAGCAACAATATATAGTGACGCAAAGAAATATACTATAAATGAGGCGATCCGACATTGCATTGACATTTAATACAAGGATTTAATTGTGAACGCTGGATGCTTTTATCTCTATTGCTTCATTGAAGAAGTGACTTAAGCCATTTATCTTTGTTTAGTTTATCATTGACTTCTTCAATAATAACATTTGATCATTTGGCTCATATATATTTAAAGATAGTCTTTAATGCTTATGAAGTAATAACCCACTGCAACATATGCTCTAGCTAGATTTATCTTGTCTTGAACAAAAGTATCATCAAAGGATTTTCCTTGACTATCTCATTTGGGCAACAATCAGAAGCGGAAACTTTTGACTTGGTCCATTACCCTTTGGCCTTTCATTAACCTGGCAGATTGCTTAGGGATGCCTCCCTTGGACTAGCCTCCTAAATAGAAAGAGCCCCCATCGAGGGGACAGTGGGAGGGGAAGCTCATGTTACTGCCGGTTTTGGCCTCGACTCAAGCCTTAGACCTTTTCCCTGGTAAACCGCGCATATCAGGATTAAATCCCCATTGTGGATTAGCTGTCATTATTATTATTATTGTTATTGATTATCCCCATTGAGATTAATCATGTCGGTAATTGTATAAGGACCAAATCCCCTTTTGTGGATTGTCATCGGACAATTACAAAGGACGGAATAAGAAGTCGGCCCCCAAACAATTATAATGGAAGACCCAAAAATAATTAAAGGTGGGTTTAACCACCCAGTTTGAGAAGTTGTCCCTGTCAGTGAAAAGACACTTTGTTTTGGCTCCTGTCAGATTGTATAAATAAATAGGCCAGTGCCTCACTTAAACACAAAACTCACTTGCTCATTCTCTTTATGAGGCGTTTCTGAATTACCATTGGAGAGAGGAGAAGAAGAGTGGCGCATCTCTTGGAGAGGACTATATGTATTGGTTTGAGTTATCTCTTGAACATTGTATAAGCTATTTATGATAAGGAAGTTTTTGCTGGGTTTTCTTCCCCTAGAGGGTTTCCCAGGATAAATGTTGTATCTTGTGAATGTGTATTTCTCAGTGATCTTGTTCTTATGATGCTCTTATCTATTGAAATGCAAAGAACTATAATAATGGCATAAACATTAACACAACCTTAGATTGTAGTAGACATATACCAAGTCATTAAGGCGTTGGGTACCTAACCTGTATGAACTTTGAGAGCTATAGTTAGTCATGGTAAATACTAAATTGTAAAAATTAAAATTAAAAAAAATATAAACAATTTAAATTTTGATTGTTGCACTTTTTAACATTTCTAACCCGTTGCGCTTCTTGGAGTGTATCTTTTCAAAGACACTCCAATTGCGCTCACACCCCGAAGAACTGCAAGTTTGACTAAGCACTCGAATGAAGAGAGTGCATCTTGGAACAAAAAGATGCCACTGATTCACCTTTCTCCATCTTCAAATACTTAAGCTTGTGCTTAAGTGTCCTCTGACTTGGTGCCTTTTTTCTCATACAAATTTACCAAGGTATCCATACATTCCTTGGCAATCATTAACGAAGTCATTACTGACATTATATTGTCTTTGACTGAGTCAAAGATAATTCGCTTGGCCTTTGCTTGATTCTTCCTGAAGGTCGTTCTTCCTGCATTAGAGGTGTGCTCCTCCATCACTGAGGTCACATACTGCTCAAGATCATGCTCCTGCAAGATATTCATTATCCTGAGCTTCCACACATTGAGGTTGGAAGCTCCTTCAAGCCTATCCTCGACCTTGAGAGAAATGGAGGATGCCATGGAACTCACGCTGGAAATTGATCAAGATCTCTTGGATCTGTGTGTACCTTGTTCCTTCACTTCAACAAGCTCTTTCACACCCTTAGCTCTAATACCATGTTAAATTATCGAGCTTGATTTAATATGCGGATTATTTCTTTAATTTCTTCAACACTTTGATTCCAGCTTAATAAATTTGAATAACAATAACCATGTAGATCCACAAGCATGCACATCAACAACAAATATACCTTGGGGAAACCCTATACAGGGAAAAAACCCCCAGCAAACAATCTTCCTTTATTGCAAATAATATGTAAGATCATATACAATAAGCCACCATGAAAATACCTGACTGTATGACCAACAAACAATGGAAAAGCTTCGCTATCCTTTACTGCTATTATAAACCAGCACTAATACAAGACTTTGTTGTCCTTTTAATGTTGTTATAGACCTGACTGTGTGACCAGCAAACAACAAAACAATTCGCTGTCCTTTACTCACTGTGTAGACAACAGTGCTAGACTCATAGGCTGCCCTCTCTCGTTCACTTGTAAACAGTCTCCTTCTCTTCACTCCTGTGCTGCATTACAAGTGAATGAGGAAGAGGGTCAAACTCTGTATATAAAATCCCAGGAGAGTGAACTCGAATTAGGAAGAGAGTGCATGTGTTTACAACTCGCCTTTTGACATAGCTCAACTCAAATTGTAACTTTACTTGTGACTAGACTTTGCATGATAACTCACCCTTGAGACATGGCTTTGCATGGCATGACAACTCGACATGCAACATGCAACTCGCCATGCAACATGCAACATGACATGCAACTCAACATGCAACATGCAACTCGCCATGCAACATGCAACATGACATGCAACTCAACATGCAACATGCAACATGACATGCAACTCGACATGCATGCATGCAACTCAACATTTACAACTTGAGTTAGGCAACTCGAATTTAGACATTCAACTTGACTTTCTTTTCATGGTGGATAAGGTTAAATGTGCCAATGCACTAGATCAATACATTTACATTATTTGCATAAGGAAGATTGTTTGTTTCTAGCTCTCATAGGAATTGTACATTCAACCTAACTTTTGCTAGATGCCTTGACTTTTGGTCATGGTTCACAAGGCTTGACTAGGCTCACAGAGGTTGTATGTCCCCTTGACTTTTGCACTAGTCTGTCTATGCTCACAGAGGTTGTATGTTCCCCTTGACTTTTGCACTGGACTGTCTATGCTCACAGAGTTTGTACATTCCCCCTGAATTTTGCATTAGACTTACATCTTGACTTTTATCTTAGATTTACAAGGCTTCTTCCTTTGCCTTGGCTAGACTCACAAGATCATATAGCATCTCGTTCGTCCAGAATTTTGGTTTGACTCACAGAGGTTGTACGTTCCCCCTAGCTTTTGTCAATACCTCACAAGATTGGTTGATTCTCCAAATCTCCTTGGCTAGCCTCAGGGTGGCCCACATGGCCTCTCATTGGAGAATGACTGTCGATGCTGCCAAATTTAACAGATATAGGTCATTGACATTTTTCTAACTGACATAATATTGTTGACAAGGATTCTTACTAATTCTTCAATCCATGTCGTTCCTACCAGTGTTACCAACATCGTGTCGGTGAAAATATCGCCAAGGGTCTGAAAACGAAAATTTCGGCAACATCGGAGAAAATATCGTAAAATATTGGAAAATGTCGTAAGAATGAAAAATATAAAAATATTCATTTTTTTTTCAATTTTTTTAAATATCTAAAGCATTAACAATATCAAATAAATGTCTTTCCACGTAAATATGAAAAGAGAACTGATATATAAGATGTGTAAGATGTCTAGTAAACTCGAATACATCACAGATCAACACTGAATCATGTCCCAAGTCTAAAGCCTCAAAACATCATAAAAAAATATAATAAATGTATCTCATCATCATGAGTCATCTACAATGAAATCAGATAAATAAACTAACAATTCCCTCTGCCCCTTTTGCGGGCAAAGGTGATGGCTCTAGAAATGGCTTTTCCTTTAGAGGAAGAAGGCCCTGGGGCTGGCATTGGACTATGATGTCCTATAGAAGTAAGAGCTAGACTCTGGTGTCCTCTACTGGTGCTACTGCCAAGTTTAACTCCCTTTGTTGGAGTCCAGGAAGATGGTGGCGTTGGTACACTCTTAGTGTCGATAGTCACCTCCTCTAAAGGTGTCTGTTGACTCTGCTCTGGAACATCCTCCTCCTCTACCTCTCTCTCCTCTGCTACTGCCCCCTCAACCTCCTCCTGTAATCAATCAAGCATTGATTCCATGATAGGCGTCTCGGTCTCAACCCTCCATGCAGAAGTGGTGTCAATCCCATCCAAGGAAATGGAATCCACATCAGGTGTTTTCTAAATCTGCCTCACCCATAATCGAAGATTGTAGTAGACATATACCATGTCATTGAGGCGTCGAGATTGCAACCTTTATGAGTGTCATAAATTATAAATTAATAATTATAATACATAATCTAGACTCTAGAGGGTGACGGGGCATACAATAATAAATTGTAGTTTATAATGAATTAAAAATTTAATTTGAAAATTTCTAACTTGTTGCACTTCTTGGTGTGTATTTTCTCAAATGCACTTCGGTTCTGCTCACATCCTAGAGCTACATGTTTGGCTAAGCACCTGAATGGCAAGCTTTTGTGGATTGGGTACTCTTGCACCATAGCTTGTCCACCAAGCATCTACAATAAATAAGAGAAACATAATAAAAGACATTGAAATTTGAAAGTTAAACGTTGAAACAAAGTAAGAACTAAGAAGAGACATGGAAATTTGAAATTTAATGAAGCTTCCCTGGCATTTTGGTGTTCCTATCATGAATAGCCATGTCAACGCCAAAAGTCCCAAGAGACATCCTATATATTTCCATTTCTTTGGAAATCTCCGCACGTTCTTGCCGACTTGGCACCATCCTCTAACATGTGAGGAACCCATCCATAACCTAGACATCAAATCTAAAACCACATGAGTAAGAGAATGCGGGGTTGAGGTAGATCCTTGCATCATGAATCGGGCAATGAAGTGTATTGTTCCATCGGTCATCAATCACTCCATATCTGTAGTCGTTTCTCAAATCCATCATCTCCCTTGTCATCAAAATAGGCACAGATGGCTTCTTTGGCCCTATCCATGGCCTCATACAAGTAGTCCATTACGGGCTTGTCTCCATCAACCAACTGAAGAACCTTTACTAAAGGTTCGCTAATGGCAACCACCTCCTCTACTCCCACCCAGAAGCTCTCCTGGTGTGACACTAGCCTGCATATGGCCTCCCCCTCTGGTTTACAACTAAATGATAAACCATACCACTCATCTGAAAGAAACATTCTCATCACCTCCCACATAAAATCCAAGAGAGATTGAAGAGATATGAAGCTAGTGGCAAAGCGTGTGATTGTAGGACTCACCAACTCCCTGTTATTTGTGAATCTTCTCATCAAGCTAGGCACAAATGCATGATTATATATGAATTTTTCGATGCTCCTAGCTGATTCAATAATATCTCTGATACAAGGAATTTTTCCCATATCCTCTAAAATCAAATCTATATAGTGTGCAACACAAGGAGTCCAAAAAAAGGTAGAATACCTCTGCATAAGCAACCTTCCTGCAACAACATAGTTAACAATGTTGTCCGTTATGACTTGGACAACATGTTGTGGACCCACCTCTCGAATAAACTCGTCCAACAAGTCACATAATAATAATGCATCTTTAACATGTGCAGATGCATCAACAGTTTTAACAAACATTGTCCCTGTTGACCGCCCATTTAGCAACGGTGGTCAACTCATGTGCCATGAAGATGGATCACCAGATGCAAATTTGATGAAGACAGTTTTGGTTCTACTTGGGTATCTGATACCCCAACACAAAATTTTGTAAACAAAATTTCCGCACCCATGCGTGGGTTGATAATGTAATAAGTCTGCATGGATCATAGTTAGGTCAGGTGCCTTGGGTTGTTTCCATTGGGGGAGTTCCTTTCACCGAGGGTTTTTTATCCTCAGGTTGTCAACCGGGCTTTATGGGCTGGCCGACTTCCCTTGAGTTTTTCCCTCCACACATGCAATAATTTCCTCCAGAGTGGTGAAAGACGCTCTGATGGTCTCATTTTTCGGTAACCTTTGTTTAGGAATGTTGTAAATGACCATGCCAGACAGTGTAGAAAGTTTCGCGGAATTTCGTCGAGTCTAGATAGGTTTTTTTTAATTAATTAAATTTTTAATAATTTAATTAA
>SNQJ01S0074977.1:7834-18552 GCA_010110895.2 Picea sitchensis
TCTGACACACCCACACACACACACATGCAAAGAATATAACACATACCCAACAGTTCATGATGTCATCCGTGTTTGTGATCTGAGTATGGGGATGCCTACCTCAGAACTGGTATTATATTATGCAGATGCTTGGTTGTTTGCAGGTTTCCGATTAGGTGCACTCTTGGTTTCCGACACACACACACACACAGTTTACAAAGTATTTTGGTTGTCAATGATTCTGACCTCATACTTTGGGGGGCATTTTGTTACACATGATTTTGGTCATCTTGGTGATGTATTAACAATGGTGCATTCAGGCTCCCAACAAGGAATTTTTTGCCTTAGAAAAGTGGATCTTGTCTCCTTCCAAAAACATATTTTCAAAGTGAGTTCGCAGGCTGCATGTGAATTAGGGTGCGAGAATGACTCATTCTCACAGGCCACCTTCATCTAGGGTCTGAAATTCTCGCAGTTTGTTCCATACATAGGGTGCGAACCTATTTTCAAGCTTGGAAAAGAGAAAAGGTCTCGAGGGTTCTAGAAGGGAATCTTCTAGAAAATGAGTTGGCATTCGTATGGTTGTCATTTTACTGACCTCTTAGATTTGATGGGATCATCCTCATCCATGTAACCATCTCTCCTTCTCCTATATATTGAAAGGTTTCCCATGGAAAAGGTTAAGCAAGATTAATTGAAGAATTGGTGAAGGAATTGTGTGAAGAACCCTACTCAAACAGAAGCTTCGAGACTCTAGTTGGTCTATCAAGAGAAATTAGATCTTCTTCATGCAAGTACAGAGCAAGTGTGTGTGTTGGAACCAAGGGTCATTGAAAGGAAGCTTGCGACATCAAGGACATCAGGTTTTATCTTCTAATTTCAATTAATGTGATACAACAACATGTCCTTTTCCCATAAAGTCATTCTTACTTTATTGTGTAATTCCTTGATCGTATGCATAAGTTGACATTGAATATCTTTTGCTATCTTCACTTTGGTTGGTTTGTGTTGTCTTGGAATTGACCTCACGAGAGCACCGAAGTGAAGCGGGAGAAACAAAGACCTAAGGAAGCGATACAAAGGTATGCCACTTGTTCCTCCTTACTAGCAAATTCAATGATTGCAACTTAGGGAAAGAGTCATGTCCTGTCCTATTTTGTTCTAGATCCAAGTGGATCTAGGGAGATCTATTAGTGTCTACACCTACCAATTAGTCCGATAACATAAGGAGAGAGGAACACCAAGTTCTTCCATTGCTCCATGGTGCATCGACGACACATTAATAAAAACACCAAGATGGAGGATGCTCAGGGAAACCACATTATGGACCATGTAGGCATAGAATCGAAACTGTTAAGTTACTACAAATACCTCCTATTAGAACCCATCATGGATAGAACCTAGGATATAAGAAAGATAACATGGCACATCCCCTCCCTCATCATGACGGAACAAAATGAAACACTAATGAGACCGATCACATAAGAATAAGTGCACCAAGCAGTCAAAGAAATTCCTCTGCGAAAGGCACCCGACCTTTATGGATTTACAATCAAATTCTTTCACTATTGTTGATCGATGATCCAAGAAGAAGTATGGAAACCCATTGAGGAGTCTCATGCCTCAATACATCTCCTCTAGGCCTTCAATCCCACTTTCCCCAATCTAATCCCAAAGGAAGAAATGATTACCCATCGAAAGTAGTTCTCCCCCATTTCCCTATGTAATGTAATCTACAAAATCATCACAAAGTTAATACCTCTAAGGCTCGAACCTGTCCTTCCTTTCATCATCTCCAAGGAACAATCAGTCTACGTGGAGGGGCGTCAAATTATGGACAACTTCATCCTAGCACATGAGGTGATACATTCACTCAAATTAAATTGCACCCAAGGTATGCTAATCAAATTGGACCTTTCAAAATATTTTGATAGAATCAGTTGGAAATACATGTGTTGCCTTCTTGAGGCCTTTGGCTTTGACATGGCTTGGATAGATTGGATCCTAAATCTCACTTCTTTATCATTTTTTTCCATTCTAGTTAATGGAGTGCCCTCCCATCCCTTCTCCCCTACTAGAGGAATTCGATAGGGGGAGCCCTTCTCCCCTTTCCATTTTGTCATCATGGCTGAGGGCCTTGGCCGCTACATAAATGCCTCGATTGAGGATGGTTCCCTTGAGGGCCTACCCGTTCACAATTTCCAGTAGACATCCTCTCAAAGTCAATTCGTGGATGATACATTGCTGATGAATACCACCACCACCCAAGAGGCCAACAAACTCAAGTCCATCCTCACAGACTTTGTTGATGCTTCGGGGACCTCCCTAAACCTTGAAAAATCCCAACTCTTCTTCTTCAACACCCCCCCGACGGTCCAAACCCACATCTCTAGACTTTTGGGTATCCCTAAGAGATCCCTTTCATCCAACTACCTTGGTATCCCTCTTATGGGTGTTGTCAGTCGCAACATCTCTTGGGACAACCTCTTGCTTTCCACCTCCAATCAACTAAACAATTGGACCTTCTGATCTATAAATCTTGAAACCCAACTAGTCCTTCTGAAATCAATACTTCAAGCTCTCCTGACCTTCCTTTTTACAACATTGGAAGCACCACAGTTAGTCATAAAAGTTATCAAGAATATGCAATGAAACTTTCTTTGGCATGGGCACCATCCTGATAAGAAATGGGCTCTATTTGGGTGGGACAAAAGCTGTCGCCTGAAATCCATAAGTGGACTGGGTCTAATGGATCCGAGAAATCTTAACTGTATAATGGGGGGAAAACTTTGGTGGCATTGGCTCAAACATCCCACGAAGTTATGGGCCAAAATGTGGAGGTACAAATATGTACTGACCACCAATGCAGGTTTCCTTGTCCGAATCAATGATCAGATTCAAGGCTCCAACATATGGAATGCATCTTAGTGCAACCGCCCTCTCATACAAAAATATGATTTATGGGAAATTAGCAATGGAGAGATGTCCCTGTTCTGGCAGGACTCAAGGCAACAATTTCCACCTCTGCACTCAATGGAAGAGTTATGCCCCCTCCACCAGCAAATGCAATTCAAGAATCCACTTCATGTGAAGGATTGTTTGAAGGCGAATTCTCCACACCACCCCTGATGCATATGGAAGACTCAATCTCATGAACTCAACATACCAGAGGATAGTAATACACAACCTTGGTGTGAAATAGCCTCGCAGTGGAAGATTTGTATTAGTGAAGGACCATACATCCTTAGGTGGGGAAACTCGCCAATAGAAAACTTCTCAGTAAAGGAAGCCTACTACCTTCACGAAAACTACCACATGCAACCAAAAGAGCACATCTAGAGCACCATTTGGAATTCCAAATTTTGGCCAAAAATATTATTTTTTCTTTGGCTAATGGCCCAAAATCGCATCCTCACCTAGGACAACCTTTGGAAGCAGGGCTTTGTAGGACAATGGAGCACAATTTAAATCAATTCCCTCACAATGGGGCATTCTGGGACATGGTAGCGCAAATAATGCGTCGCTCCAATAGAAACAAAGACATCATTGTCAACACTATTGAAAATTCAGGGTTAAACACTTATCAGAGCCCAATTTTAGAATGCATTTGGAAACTTCTACCAGTATTTATCTTTTGGAAAATATGGAAAGAGAGAAACAAAATAATTTTCCACTCCCATTCCTCCCCCCCCCCTCACTACCTAGGAAAAGATCCTTACTCTCATTCGAAAAACCATTAGAGTTGGTCATTGGACACAAGAATATCTTCAATGAAATCCTCTAGAAATCCTCATCCTTTCATCATGGTAGTTCAATCTCCCTAATCACCCTCTCCAACCCCCCCCACCCTTTCTTTCATCCATACTCGCATCCCCTCCTCTTGGTCTCCCCCATCTCAAGGATTTGTAAAACTAAATTTTGATGGCTCTTCAAAGGGAAATCCAGGCCCAACAAGATTTGGTGTCGTTCTCCTAGATAGTACTGGATGAATTCTTCGCATCATAGTAGGCCACTTGGGACTCAACACAAACAATGCAACAGAACTATGGAGTCTCATCAAGGGGGTCAAACTGGAAACTTGTCACAACATAAACCAACTCATTATGGAAGGGGACTCCCTGGTGATAATCGCGCTGGTTTCAAAAATCATTCATTGTTCCAGTCCATCAAAAGTCTCCCCATGTTGGAGGCTTTTGGGCTTGCTTGAAGAATTCAGAACCCTCTTGCGACCCACCCTCACTCTCATCCCTTCCCACGTGAAAAGAGAGGCCAACAAGGTAGAAAATAGCCTGGCTAATGGAGGTGTCCTCTCAAGGGAGGATAGAATTCAAATGGATGCTCAAATCTCCCTAGCTCCCTCATTTCTTCTCCAATGCATGGAAATTTCTCAACATGATTGTCTTCCCCCGGATTGGGTACCATGTTGCTAGCATGCAGAACCTAGTATTAAAATATCCTCCTACCGCCCTCACTTCCATTTCTCGTAGGGAGGGTAGCATTCAAAGCGCTTTAGATAAGGTTTGACAGCTCCCTCGCGTAGGTTTAATGGTGCCTTCAGTGCACCATGGTTGGTGGATGACGATGGGTATGGGAGGCATGCGTAAGGTCATTTCATCTCCTTTGGTGCCCCTCCACTTCCTCCAAGTATGTTATGGTTCCTCCCACTCGTCTCAGATATTGCATTTTGGCTTTGTTCCTGTCATTCTCCCTGCTCTGCGAATTCTCAAGCCGCTTACAGTTTGGTACATCTCCACCACCATTCCACAGGAGCGTGGTAAGCCCAAGAGAGCGCCATCCTGTTACAACTATGTTTCTAGGCAACATAGAATTTGTAGGCTCGCCCAGGCATCGTTGACCTCTCTTATTTGTCGGGATGGGGGACAAATTGTGCCTCGAATGGCCATTGTCGAGGAGGTGATTCCATAAGAGCCAATTATTGTTCCATTGAACTCCTTCTGTAGGTTGTTCCAGACCCCCATGACCCACCTAACACTATCCATTTTGTCCCTGCTATAGCTTGCGCCTCGGAATGGGTGACTTGCATAATTCAGGAAGGTACTTTGTTGGTCGACTACCCAATGGAGCCTCCACCACCCTCCTCAGCTCCAGACCGAGACTCACACTCCACTTGTCTCCTCGCGCCAAAGAATCTATAACTTATCTTCGAGATGTGCAGGGATATGCAGGATCAACTTCACATGCATATCTTCCTCAACAACCGACTCGACATTCTGTATGAGGCACTCTCGAATTCACAGAGCCAACAATGGTGCTCGACCTATGCGCAACTGTATGTCTTCACTCCTCTGGTTTTGAATCAGCTCTCCCATCCCAAATTCAAGTACAACCGCCACTACATCTTTGCTGAATGGTAATACATCCTAGAACACACGGCATACATACACAACACACAACGTACATAGACTCAATAGGCATTAAGACCCAAAAAAAAAATCACGAATCAACATAATTACGTAAACGCGTATACCTATTGACAATGAGCACATTTAATAGGTTTTTAGTGCTTCATGAGTTTTGTATGGAAAAGATTAAATATTGATCGAATATTCTTAGTCCCAATAAAACAATGCTTGTGATTTCAACCACTAACTTCTTCACTATTATAAAGGCATTTGTTTACATGTTTATATTTTTACGTTTACTTATCATATTTAAAATTTACTATGGTGGCTTGGTGATTACCACCTTTGAGTGATTAACAAAGATTAAGGTTTTGTTATAGATTGGAGAGATGTGAATGTGGAAAGAAACCATTTAATATTTACCAATTTACCAGTCTAAGTAATTATAAAGATATGAAGATTACTAAATCCACAGGTTTGGTAATGTCATGCCATGTTCAACCTTGGGTTTAATTTTATGGCCACGTTTCATTTTATGGACCATATGGAGGCTTGGGTCGTTTCATTTTCTGGGTCATATGGAGACTTGCTTCGTTCTCCATGCGATAGAAGGAGAAGCTGATGTAGACCTAGCGATGATAATAGGTGCAGACACTCTCCCAGCCTAGATTAAAGACGTGATATGTACTTCCATTCGAAGCGAGAAGCAGGTACTTCCCGTAGAAGCGAGAACACGTCCTATGATTGCCTCCGGAATTGCCCCTCAATCCGTTGATCAGACTCATATAGTAGCACAACACCGAGCAACTAGAACATTTGTGTAAGGTTTTGGAACATTTGTATAATCTTTCACAAAGCTGAGATTCATTATTTTATTTTTACAGGAATCACTGTACAATTCTTCTTTAATGTTATACTGGATAAATTTTACAGTTTGAGCTATTCCATTAAGAATTTAAATGAATTTCTGTCATTTTATGAATAGAAATTGGAACCCTAGCGACTGTTACAGTTTGGGTTGTTCTCATTTAAGACTGGAATTCGAGAACAGTTGCTCAGTTATATGTCAAAAAATATGTTGCGACTGTTCCAAAATCTTCTAGAGCCCCAATAGTTTTTGACAGCCCCATATATAAAATCTGTTACCCTCACATTTTTGGGTTGTTCCAATATGTTTGGGTTGTTCTCATTTACAGTTTGGGTTGTTCTCAATATTTTATATATCATTAGATTTAGAGTGTTTTTTAAAATCTGTTGCGACTGTTACAGTTTGGGTTGTTCCATTGGAACCCGAGCCACTGTTCCAAGACCATACCATTTAAATGAATTTCTGTGGAATCTTTTAACGTTTATGTGGGTAATTTACTGGTATAAATTTGATATAATTTTATGGCTGACGTCACTTACTTTCTACATGCATATTATTTTTATGAAGTTTGAACTTATGAAGAAAACCAGAGTTACAACATCGTTTAAATAGTTGTTTAAAGAAAAATAAAATACAAATAAATATTTTTTTTTTGTTTGTTAATTTGTGTGAGACCACACCAACCCTTAACATGGTTGGATTTTTTGTCCCCGCAGGTTTCGAACCAGTGACTTTAACATCACGGAGTGACTTAACAACACACTTCATCACAAAATACAAATAAATATTATTATAATCAAAATTGTAAAATAACATTTTATTTTATTTTATTAATAAATAAAATAAATAATCATAATACTTTAATTCATAATAAATAAATAAATCATAATAAATAAATAGCCATTAATTTATAATAATCACATTTTATTTTATTAATAAATAAAATAAATAATCATAATACTTTACTTCATAATAAATCATAATAAATAAATACACATTAATTTATTGAAATAATCATAATACCAAGGTAGTGTATAACAAAAGATAACTTAAATTTGTAAATAGTTACTTTTAAAAAGTTACAAATGTTAATAAATAATTGTTTAAGAAGTACAAAACTACAAGTGCATTGATTTAAAAGGACAAATAAAATTATTATGTATCTCAAGATTAGAAGTTAGGGCATGCAATCAATAGTCACAATCCATATTTATAAAAGATTAATAGTCATCATCCATATTTATATTTTATTTATTAATGTTTATTATATATTTTTAATAGTCAYCATCCATATTTATATTTTATTTATCGATGTTTATTATATATTTTTATGAATGTTTATTTTATATTTTATTTATCGATGTTTATTATATATTTTTATGAATGTTTATTTTATATTTTATTTTATGAATGTTAATTTTATATTTTATTTATCAATATTAATTGATTGATATATTAACTATTAAAAAATTAATAATCACAATCCATATTTATATTTTATTTAAATGTAATTTATGATGTTATTGAATGAAATACAAGCTAAATGAAATATAAATGAAATATTGTAAACATCAATTTTGAAGTAGATGAAGCGATAAAAAGTTATAAACATCAAATTTTAAAGTAGATGGAATGATAAATTAAAATTATGGGACACACAATTATGATTTAAACTTTGTATCATAATACGGATGGATATTATTTTTATGGGATAATTTTAACCTAAAAAATTATATATTAATATGGATGGATATTGTTTTAATAATCATAATGAATAATCTTTCTTTTTATCATCTTCTCCCAGTCTCATATTTGGGGGAAATATTATGCAAAAAAAAAATTGATCTCCCCCCACTCCCATATGGGAATGGAGAGTGCAATTCACATTGTGAAATTACAAAATAACATAAAATATAAAATAAAATAACATTACACTATAACTATAATTACACTATATCTTTGATATAAAATAACATTACATTATATTACACTATAATTACACTAAAACTTTAATATAAAATAACATAGTAACAACCACTTTATAATCTACCAAACATAGTAATGTCGCAATGTGAAGAACATAGGCATGTCGTTGCTATGTGGATAGTAACGTCACAATGCAACGGACATAAACAGAGGTTGAAATGTGTCCCACATCGCCCTGTCATTGCAATATGATGAACATTTCCTCGCATTGCATTGTGATGTACATATCCTGACGTCACAATGTGAGAAACACATCCAAATGTCGCAATGTGATGAAGATATGCACACATCATAATGTGACAAACGTTTCCAAACGTCGTAATGTGTGGAACATATATGGATATGGATAGGCATGTCATCGCAGTGTGTCACACATCATCTTATCGTCACAATGTGATGAACATTTCCTGATGTTGCATTATGATGCAATTATTGCAATGTCTCAATGTGACACAAATTTCCAAATGTCGCAATGTGTTGAACATAGTAACATTGAAATCTACCAAGCATAGTAAAGTCGCACTGTGACGAACACATAACATTGCAATGTGATGAAAATATAGTGTTTCAATATGACGAACATAGTAACGTCACAATTTTATGAACATAGTAACATTGCAATCTACAAAACATAGTAACGTCGCAATCTGACAATTATAGGCATCTCGTTGCAATGTGGATAGTAGTGTCGCAATGCGACAAAAAAAAAATACATGTCACAAAGTGACAAACATAAATACATGTCGCAATGTGTCCGACATCACCCTGTCGTTGCAATATGACAAACAAATTTCCTCGCGTTAAAATGTGACGCACATATCCTAACGTCGCAATGTGACTAACACTTCCAAACATCACAATGTGTCGAACATAGTAAACTTGCAATGTACCAAACATCGTAATGTCGCAATGTGACAAACATATATGGACGTCACAACATGAAAAACATTTCCAAACGTTGTAATGTGTCGAACATAGTAATGTTTCCATCTACCATGCATAGTAACATCACAATGTGACAAGCATATATAGACACCCCAATGTGACAAGCATTTCCAACATTGTAATGTGTCGAACATAGTAACAATGAAATCTACCAAACATAGTAACACTGCAATGCAATGAACATATATGGATGTCACATTCTGATGAACATATACGCACGTCACAATGTGACAAACAATTATGAACATTGCAAACGGATGAACATAAATTGGCATTGTAATTGGACAAATGCAATGTAATAGACATTTACAAACATCACAATGGGACAAACACAACCTATTGTCACAATTTTATGTACACAACCCAATGTGTCGATGTGACAAACATTTTTTTATGTCACAATGTGACGAACATAACCCACTATCAAACTATGACAAACTTATTCCATTTCCATATTGTGAGAAACATAAACCTTCATCGTAATTTGATGATCATAACCTCACGATGTCAAGTGACGAACAAAAGCTAATGTCACAATGTCATGAACAAAACCTTATGCCGACATGTGATGAACAAAAGATGATTTCACAATGTGATGAACAAAACCAATGTTCGCATGTGACGAACAAAACATGATGTCGCAATTTGACAAAGAAAATGTGATCAACATTGCAATGCAGTAGTGTCATACTAAACTACGGTGAACATAATCAACATGGCCCACCATAATGAGATCCACATGGTCAACTAAGGTCAGCTATGGGCATGTTCAACCATAATAAACTATGATCAACCATAGTCAGCCATGGTCATGGTCAACCTCACTCAACCATGATGAAGGAGAACCATGGTCAACCATAGCCAACCTTTCCTTCCCAAAATCAACCAAGGTCTACCAAAGTAAACCATGGTCATGGTCAACCATACTCAACCATAGTCATTTTCAATTAAGGTATTATTGTATTAATACTTAAATAATATATTATTAATGTATTACTACTTTAGTAATGTATTTATTAAGGCATTAATACTTTAAGAATGTATTTATTAATACATTATTAATTTATTAATAATTAAATATGATACAATAAACATTAATATATTAATACTTTACTAATGTATCTATTAATTCATTTAATGTATTAAAGGTATGAAATGATTTTTTTATTATTACTTTAATAATGTATTATTAATCTTTTACTTTATTATTATATAAATACTTTAACAATGTAGTAATCAATATTGTATAAATGTATTACTTAATTAATACATTAATTAATTAATACTTTATATTATACATTTATGTAAATTAATACTTTATACATTATATTAATACAATAATGTATTACTATTTTAGTAATGTATTTATTAAAAATATATTAATTAATTAATTAATTAAATTAATACATTACAATATGATGATGATGATGATGATGATGATTAGCGTCCACTAAGACCTAATTGGTCTATTGGACCTTAAGAGGGTAAGTGATCTCTTGTGATTTTTTAGAATTTTGTTTCTGTGCTCGAAAAGCATTAAGAGAAGCTTTCCAAGATCACCATACTTGTGTTGAGTT
>SNQJ01S0074977.1:18562-45160 GCA_010110895.2 Picea sitchensis
ATCTAGAAGACTGAACAATTAGTTCTCCAGAAGAAGTCAGCCGCAGAATACGTCTCTCGGAGTCGGGTTGAAGTCGAAATTCCTCTCGAGAATTGGAAATTTGGAATCATTCTAGAGAGTCAATTCTTTCCACTTGAGGAGTGGTGACGTCTTGGACTTCACTCTATTGAGGAGAGCCCTCCGGTGAGCTGGTAGGAAAGGGTTGAGAACCTTCCTGATTTTCTGGGGGTAAGCCCTGCATTCTATGTGAATGGTGTGGAGGGTCAATTTTGAATGAATTAAGAAACTGACGAAGAGAATTCTATGGTCAGCTTGGGTAAACAAATAGCACATGATAGTAAAAAAATCTAGGAAACAACACCAAGAAAACAAGACCTTCTAATTCCGAATTCACTAGTTGGTGATGAAATCCAACGTCGCAATAACGAGATGAGAAGGGGTTGGGCTAGTGTGGAAAATTTATGTTGACGACCTGCTTAACGAATTTACACCCTGGTACAAGCTCCCACACATAATCATGGGTATACCCTCCAAGGAGACCGAGTGATTTTGGCCAACGTCGATTCCAGGTACCATAAAGACTTGCCCCTTCACAATCACCTTGTGTAAGACCCTAAGAAGATAGGCCACTAAGGTTACCACCGACAACAATAAAGCCTGGGGGGACAATCGACAGTCCGATCYACACGCAAGGGCAGGGTATCTAGCCCAAAATAAACTTGAGAGGCTTCCACTCATCATTGTGGGTATACCTTCAAGTGACCCCCGTAATACGTGCAATCTCTACACCGATATCAACAAAGCAAGGTGAGTAACTCTGTCAATATCAATGTGACCTCAAGTTTGACCCTTCTGTGAGAAGGGCTTCCCAGGACAAAATGTTGCAAATGAAATTTGACACTCCTTACCACAAGATGCTATTGTGTGTTTTGTTCTTTGGAGAGTGTATCTCTCTGCCTATTCCAAAGCTCTAGCCTAGCTAATGTTAGTGTAATAGAGTCCTAGAAAAGAGTTACTAGTTAAATTTTAAAATTGCGCAATATTATTAAAGGTTGTTTTTACTCAAAGGAAACGGAGATGAAACTGATGCTGTGTGAGACTCTGACCCAACAATGCATAGATAGGAATGAAATATATCAATTCTTGTTCGATGAATCCTATTTACAGGAGGGAAAGAGAAGTTTTCTGGAACAATCTTGGACTACGATATACAATCTTCTTCAAAATGCAATATCAACAAATCATGAACAATGCTAATTCTCTATTTGTTCTATTTCAATAATTGATTTCCAATATTTTCAAAATACAAATGCTTTTAAAAAGAAAAATGTTTTTTACTTTTCAAAAAGAACCACACAATGGTGGTGGAACTAAGGAAAACCAATAACTAATGATAAGCAACATACAAAACCCAAACCAATCTTTCAATGAAGACAAAAATGACAAGCAGACAAGGCTAGTCTTATCAAATGCATGAGGACAATGATTTTCCAAGAAATGTGCAATTGAGAAAGACAATTGATCCCAACTCTTGAACTGATCACCGGCTCTCAACCAAACAAGCACTCAGATTCCAGGATCAAAGATTATATCCTTGCTAAGAAAAGGTCGAGAGATGACAGTTGAGAAAAATGAACAAGAAGTGCTTTCGATTTTTGAAGACTAATCATTCACAAAATACGAAGTCAAGAAACAATCAATCAATGGCCCAAGAAGTTCTTTTTAGACACACATACAAATCTGGGTATCTGAGCATACAGAAACCTTAATCCCAAAATTTTGCAAAATGGGTTCGCAGGCAAGTAATGGTGTATAGTGCAAGAATGGAGCAGTCTCGCAAGCTATGCACAAGCAGAGTGCGAGAGGTTTGCACTGGACTGCACAGTAGGGTGCCAACTCCATTAGTTTTCGTAGGCAAAAAGAAGGGTTCAGTGTGATAATGTCTGAAACTAGGAAAAATTTGGAAAAAGACAAAAATTTTGAAGGGAATTCTGGACCCAGAGAGTCTGTCAAGGTCTCCTGAAGACTCAAAGATTGATAGAAATGAAAAAAGGTAAGGAAGGAGAAAATGGCCAAGGAAAAACACCAAAAACCACTAAAAAATGGGTTGCATCCCCATTGGAGTTGCCAATTTTGTTATCATACTAATCGGTAGGTGCAGACACTAACAGACATCCCTAGATCCACCTGGATCTAGAACAAAACAGGACAGGACATGATTCTTTCCCTAAGTTGCAATCATTGAATTTTCTAGTAAGGAGGAACAAGTGACATACCTTTGTATCACTTCCTTAGGTCTCTCTTGCTCCCGCTTCGCTCCGGTGCTCTCATGAGGTCAAGTCCAAGACAACACAAACCAACCAAAGTGAAGATAGAAAAATATATTCAATGTCAACTTATGTATATGATCAAGGAATTACACAATAAAGTAAGAATGACTTTATGGGAAAAGGACATGCCACTGTATCACATTAATTGAAAGTAGAAGATACAACCTGATCACCTTGATTTCGCAAGCTTCCTTTCAGCGACCCTTGGTTCCAACACACACACTTTCTCTATACTTGCATGAAGAAGATCTAATTCCTCTTGATAGACCAGCTAGAGTCTCCAAGCTTCTGTTTGAGTAGGGTTCTTCACACAATTCCTTCACCAATTCTTCAATTAATCTTGCTTAACCTTTTCCATGAGAAACCTTTCAATATATAGGAGAATGAGAGATGGTTACATGGATGAGGATGACCCATCAAATCTAAGAAGTCAGTAAAATGACAACCATATGAATGCCAACTCATTTTCTAGAAGATTCCCTTCTAGAACCCTTGAGACCTTTTCTCTTTTCCAAGATTGAAAACAGGTTCGCACCCTATGTATGGAACAAACTGTGAGAAGTCTAGACCCTAGATGAAGGTGGCCTGCGAGAATGAGTCATTCTTGCACCCTAAGTAATATGAAGCCTACAAACTCACTTTGAAAATATGTTTTTGGAAGGAGACAAGATCCACTTTTCTCAGGCAAAAAAGTCCTCGTTGGGAGCCTGAATGCACCATTGTTAATACATCACCAAGATGACCAAAATCATGTGTAACACCCTCCTTCAACCATTGTACTCTGGATTTTTGTCTCCAGAGTATCTCCTCTTTTTTTTGTCGCTCCTCTAGATATTCCTGGAGATTTTCGTCCTCCCTTGCATACTTTATCGTACGTCCCTACATATAGAATTCCTGTTGCAGATCCTCCACGCGTTGCTCAATCTCATTTTTTTTTCTGGAAGATGTCTCCAAAGACATTTTTGTTCCAGTTTTTTAGTTGCATTTTGAAATTGTTTAGTCGTTGTTGGAAATAATACATGCTTGTGCCATGGGAGATATATTCTTGCCTCCACCAGGATTAGGAAAGTTGCTAAAAATTTGGGTGAGTGAACTAGAATTTTTCGATGCAGAAGGGTTTGAGCTTGGGTCTTGCTCCTATGTCTAGTTAGAGGGAGACTGGCCAGTGGTCTGAACCAGATTTTCAGAGAATATTGGTTTCTAACACTGGATCCTCTAGATTTATGGGTTCTGAAATGAGGAAGAAATTTAATCTGCACGCTACGTGTTGGGGGCCAGATCTCTGATTGGACCAGCTGAAGATTCCATTTCTAGTTTCTATGTCAATGATTTTGAGATGGTCTATTAGCATTATGAAATTACCATTACCATGTTCCAGTCGCTTTGTGCCTCCACTCTTCTCCTCCAGCGTGAGGATGATGTTGAAGTCTCCCCGCACTATCTAGCACACAGAACCTATCAGCTTACTTACGATGGATATACTCTATAAGAAAAGGTCCTTGTCCTGGGAACTTTGCCGCCCATATGAATTTGTGAGCATGTCATCCTTGTTGGAGCCCATGTCCCAGAAATGGATTATGAGCATCCCAACTATGGAAAAAATTTGATCAATAATGACTGTGGCAGGGTTCAAAAAAATCGCGAGACCCCCTGTTGCGCCATTTGAGTCTGTGTGAATGGAGTTGCAATGCCTCCAAAATCTATGAAATATTTCCTTTGTTGTGTCCCCGATACATTTAGTTTCCTGTAAAAGGAGAATGTTTGGATTCTCTGTATGAATATTTTTTCGAAGGGTCCATTGTTTGGACCTTTCATTGAGCCCTATGATGTTCCAATAATGATATTCATGATAAGGAGTTAGTTGGGGGAGAGAAGAGACATTCCGTGAGATGTTGGATATTTCCCGAGTTGAGCATATAATCTCATACCTCTTTGATCAGTTGATGTGCTGATTTTCAGCCTCGTTGCTTTCCTTCACGAGGGGTATGCCTAGGATCTGGTGTTGGATCTAGGGATATACCCAATCGTGAAGTGGATCCTACGATGGAATCAATGATTAATTTATGAACCTTTCTTAATTGTTCAACTGGGATGGTTTGAATCTCCTTCTTGTTGAAGGATTCCTCAAGTTTCTCTAGGTTGATGTCAGCCAGATTCTAATCCTCCAACTGCATGATTGTGTCCCCCTCATCCTCTGATATTTTTTCCTCATTCTACTGAGCCGAGGGGTATGTTTCTTGGATATGTTCTATCATTGGTTCAGATTGCAGCTTGTCTTTTCCTTTATCCTTATCCTGGTTGTTTTTTTAATGCATATTTTCCACTTCCTCTTCTTATGGGAGTTGGTTTAAGGTATCAAAAGAGTTGCTGGTGGGAATATTTTGGTGACCCTCTTGATTGTGCTTCTTGGGGGGTTGTTTTTTCCTACCTATGATAGTCGTGAAGCCATCCTTTTGTTTTCCTTACCCTGTCTTTGGGGTTTGGGTGTTGAGATTACAGTCATAGAAGAGGTGATCATGCTCATGACATTTCTTGCAACGAAAGGGGATGTGCTCGTAGTCGATGTTCTGGTTCTAGTCTTCTTCCTAGTATTCTATAGTTATTGAACCTAGTAGGGCCTGTGAGATATCCATGTATGCATATGCGGGTGTAGGAGGTGTATTTCCTTTGTTTGTTTCCTCTGAGGATTTTACATAACACCCTACTATTTTTCCTATACCCATGAGGATTTATTCAAGCCAGAATTCCTGGGGTAAGGAGTAGAGGTGGATCCAGACTGGTGCCATAGTAAAATATTATTTCTTGAGGCCAAAGTGATCCTTCCAGAATCTAAGGAAGAGCCATGTAGAAATGTAAAACTAGGGTCCATTATAGAAGATTCGGTCCTTGTCCTCCAGGTTGTAGAAGATAATCGTGAAGAAACCATTGGAGTTGAGTTGGACCTCATATTCCCCCTTTGGATTCCACCAAGTTTTGATCCAGTGCATGAGGTTCCTTTCAGAGGGCTAAAAACCCAAAAACTTCTCGATCAAGGAATTCTCTTTCATGAACTGAGTGTGTTATGCTACCCTGGTCGAGTTGATGATGTATATGGGCAGTTTATCAGATTGGAGGATGCATTTCCCCGGTTCCCATCATTGAGACCCCTTTGGATGAAACATGCTCGTCTCTACCTCAATTTCATTTGTTAAACCTTTCTCTTTGGTTAGGATGTATCCGTGGAGGTGGGGTGATGACTCAAAGGTTGGTCGCTTAGATATTAACCTCGCTCGGTTGTTTGCTGCAACATTTTTGTATGAGGGGGGTTGCACCCCTCCCCCTAGATCCATTCTGGAGCTTAGGCGCTCTGGCCCTATGATAGTCTGCCAACTAATTCGTGGATGTTTCTACTGTAAGAGCTAGGGTATTACAACATACAGAGCTAGGGTTTCTCCTTCCTTCATGGATCTTGTTGGTTCTTCAAAATATTATTTAAATATTTTATTTTCAAATAAATGAAATATGCTAGGATATTAGCTACTCATGCTATCATTCTTGAAAAAATTGGCACAACCCAAATCATTACATCAAAAATATTTCATGCAGTGACGATGATATATAGACTTAGAAGAATGGAAAATTCATAGACTAGTCTTCTTACATATCCATATATTTTTCTCAAGTTCTATATACAATAGGAAGAATGTGGGACTGATTCATTTTAATATGTGAGAGCCTCTTCAATGCTTCACCTCATTGACCTTGTGTTGTGGTAAAGTCCCCCCTGTAGACAAGTGAAACACCCCTTGGATCAAGACCCCTCTTTCATCCAAGACAAAAGGAAAACAAATGGTGTACTACTTTCCACCTGGACCTATTTCAACAATTAGAATGAGAAGAGAAGGATGGATGTCTTACCTTTCTACGTTGGTTTTCCTCATTTCTCTATCCTTCGATATTTGTGTTCAAGCTCATAGGTGCAAGAAAAGTCCTGCAAGGAACAAAACGAAACCTCCTTCTTCCACACTATATTGTTAAGCATAAAAGAATCTATCTATGATGAATTAGACAACAATATACATGCATATAGTGAAAATATAGGCATGCGAGGAATATACCAAGTTGTTTACTAATGGAAATAAAATAACAATAAAGCACTTACAATCTCAATATCGACGTTGCAACAACTCCTCCAAGCTCTCCTCTCTAGCTCCCTGGGTCTCACACAGTCATAAGTACGATGCTCTCAATTCTCATCTCTCTTGAATGCCTCAAGATCAGGAGTGTCATACTATGAAATTGTCCCCCTTTAACTCAAGTATGGCCTTCATTATATAGGATTTGAGGCATCACAATCATAGGATATTTTTGACAAGAGGATGTGGTCAAGTAAGGATTTGGAGGAACTAACAAGATTTCCTTTCCTTGAATACAATTAAGCTCGAACCAATCCCTTAACCAAATGAGATATCTCAGAAATAACCTTAGAAATCAAGACATGATGGTTGCAACTACTTCATCAACCTCCCATAATTGTGCACAGGGTGATGAACAAGGAATTATCACCCCCTAATACACTCTTGGGGGGTGATGATCAAGGTTTTATCCTTCCTTGTATATGGGAAGGGGGGTGATGAATCTCAAACAAGGAAACAATCTCAAGGAAAAAACATATTATTTTGACCTCCAACTGAAAGGTTTCTCTTATAACTTGTCTAGGGGTCATGAAAAACACTTCTTCATGGTGATGAAGTTGTGACACTTGGAAAAGTGTGGAAGTTAAGTTCAATACTTAGGTGCGACATTTGGTGTCCAACACTTAGGTGTATAATAGTTATGACACTTAAGTGTGACATTTGGTAGTTCGACACTTAGGTGTGTAACATATGCCCCCTAAAGTGTGAGGTCAGAAGAAAAGATGACGACCGAAACACTTTACACAAATATTTATGTGAGGGTGATGGAATAGGAGAGATAAAAAAAAAAAAAAAAAAAAAAAAAAAAAAAAAAACATCAAAAAATATATACATATCATCTTCGAGGTATGAATACACATGCTCAGAATATACTAACTCAAAGGATAGTCACCGACCAATACACTCCAGATCCATGAAAGAACTGACTAAAGAAATGGCCACCAAAGATACAATGTGTGGATCCATATCTCATGACTCCAATCAAAGTTGGCAACCACAAAAGAATACCGCGGTGGATCTATGATATGAAAAACAAATAGCCATAAACCAATACAAAGTGGATCTATATATGTATCGATTAAGATTTCCCGACATGATTATATATATATATCAGTAAGATTTCCAGCATGATGACCATACTGGGATATTGTAAGTACTTAAATAGTTTCCATCGCAACCTGGGTACCTAAGGATTTCTCAGGGTCTTCCTCCCAATCCCGAAATGGTACGATTATAGCCATGTGAATAGATTTGTTGATGTCGAGCATGGTAGAAACCACTTGATTAGTAATCATTGATGTATATTATTAACAAGTGCAAGGGAAATCACCAATGATGACAATGACTCCCAAGGTACCCTAGTACATTTCAGCGAATGCAAATAAATGAAGTCGAACATTCATGGAATCATTCGATCAGAGGTCAATGATGTAAACCTACTGTTAAAAGAAAGGATACATGTCATTGAGGCATGTAGGTTTCAAGGTACCAGTTTGTTTCTAGGTATAATTCATGTAAAATGTGTTGAAGTCGATAGGAATAAACTCGTCGAAGGAGGAAAATGATGTGTACCCCATCATCGACAAAAAATTGACACAGGAAAGTGATGTAAGATGATAGATCAAATGAGCACAAATTGGCATGAGGATGAAAGTTGGTAATACTGTGAAGTGGTGGATTTGGGTTGAAATTTCCCTTGAACATTGTGAGGCACAAAAATGACTTGGAAACATTGACTCGATGAGAGATATAGAAAAAAATAATGCGACGATAACTATGGCACTCTTTGGGTGAGCCGAATGAGTATGATGACTCGTAGGATTGGTATGATTTAGAGACAAAAAAATTACCCAACTGTAAGAAAAGAATAAAAGAAGTGTCATGTTCAAGGGAGAAAACAAACATCTTCCATAATGCTTTCCAAAACTTTACCCACTTCCCTCAAATCCCCCCCCACCATGAATGATGAGTACCTCTTTGTTTTTTAACAATATTGAGGAGGATAACATATGCTCAATATAGCTCTTCTTTGATGAGTCCCTCATCATATGTTTAACAAACCCAAAAAAGGAGGGGTTCGATCTCATATGGGTCCTTAAATGTATAATTTTACTAGCTTAGAGAAGATAAACGTGGTGGTATTTTCACGTTTAGAGAGTCTAAAAAGAACTTAAAGAAGAATCCAAGAGTGTTATTTTTTGTAAATTTAGTCCCCCGAGCTCAAAAAAGTGTAAAACAATACAAGGGGGAACTCTTCTAGCCAAGGTTGACTAGAGTCATCATTTTTCGTAACTTGTTTGACTAGAGTATTCCTTTTTTTTAATTAGTCCATTCGATCTAAAAAATGGTTAAAATTACACCAAATAGATTCCATTTCAAATCCTTTTAACGAGTGCGAAAGGAAACAATATCACTCAACAATATTTTCATGTTTATAGAGTCTGAAAAGAGCTTAAAGGAGACTCCATGGAGTTATGTTTTCATATAGGTTTTACGAGCCCAAAAAAGTGATAAAAGTATACTCGATAACTTATTCTCATGTATTTATGAGAATGAGAAAGAAAAAATACTAAGCTTGTCTAGAGAGAATAGGTGGCATACAACTAAGTTCCAATGAGTGGAACGACTCCTAAGCAATGACTGCTATAGGAAATAGCAAGTGGGCATGGCAAGAGAGGACCACTCATAACAGCATGTCTCTCAAGAGGCTAAGTAAAAAATGGGAGAAGCATGATGTGAAAGGCTAGTGTCAAGCATAATTGCAATGGCCATAAGTAGCGAGACAACAAATAGCAGAAAAGTAGTAGCAAGAGAAACCATTAAGAAAACAATAAGATGTCTTCTTCATTTTTTAATGAGATTGAAACAAAGAATGAACTATGCTTGAAGTCTTTTCTTCATATTTTAATGAGCTCAAAAGAGAGAATGAAACTATGCTCGGGGTTGGTTTAATTTCTAAATCAACAAACTACGCTTGGGGTTGGTTTCATTTTTAAATGAGATTGAAATAGAGAATGAAAGTGTGTTCATGGATGGATTCATTTTTAAACAAGCTTGAAACTAATAATAAATTTGTTCTTGTGGTTGGTTTCACTTTTAAACAAGCTTGGAACCGAGAATGAAAATGTTCTCGAGGTTGGTTTCATTTTTAAACGAGCTTGAAACTAAAAATGAACTATGCTTAGAATGATACCCATTGATGGGTTTCTTCCCAATGTGATGTCCTTAGGTTGGTAATTTAAGTGATACCCATTAGCAATTTTTTTCCCAACATGATTTTCAAAGGTTGGTACTTTTCCCCCAACATGATAGACATAAGATAACAACTTAAATCCAATATGATGTACATAGGCTGGAGACATGCCCCCCAAGCTTCGTTTCATCCATTGACTCTTCCTCTAGACTCGGTTAGACTTTTGGATACTAATATAAATAGGTTCACCAGAGAGGGAGGAAGAAAGAGGATCAATTGACACAGGTGGATGAAATGAAGGTTTAGTTACTAGCTCTAGTAGAAGACTTGACTCAATTGGAGGGGGGTATGTTTCATTTTTTAATGAGCTTGACATGAAAAGTGAGCTATGCTCATGGTTATCTATTTCATTTTTTAATGAGATTGACATAGAAAGACAACTATGCTCATGGTTATCTGTTTCATTTTTTAATGAGCTTGACATAGAAATTGAACAATGCTTATGGTTATCTATTTTATTTTTTAACGATCTTGACACATAAAGCGATCTATTCTCATGGTTATGTATTTCATTTTTTTAATGATCTTGACACAAAAAGTGAACTATGCTCATAATACTTGACCATGGATTCCAAGAGGTCTTCATCAGATGGAAGAGAAATGCTCTGGAATGAATGTATGTCAAGAGGCTGAATAGGGGTAATGAGGGAAATATTGGACTCCAAAACCCCCATTGAAGGGTTCACCATGTCAACTAATGGATCTAATTAAAAATAAGTCAAACATATAGTGAAAGGCTCCTTCTCATCAATAGTTCAAAGCATGGGACGTGATACAACACAATTAACCTCTGGTGGGGGATACCACTTTCATATATGGAACATTAAGGGAAGTCAGATGCTTGGTAGTTAGATCAGGACTAATGAATGAAATCTTTTTCAATGGTCAAAATGTTTCCATTATGAGGGAAAAGCATCACTCAAAAGAGTGTGGACACGACAAATTTCATAGAATAGACATAGTGGTGTCCAAGGAGTAAATTAAATTCCAAGGGGCCTTGGACTACCATGACATCAATACTGAAAATTTTTCCTTTTAATATGATGGGTAGATGAGTAAGGATCCCTAAAGGTTAATTGGATCTTCTACTAAAATCCAACAGATGATGGGTAACTGGAACAAGCGGAGGGGAACCCAAATATTTCCAAGTAGTTGAGGATAGAATGCTAACAAAATCACCTTATTAAAAAATAGTGTGATGTACCATGATATTACCCCAAACCTACACCGTGATTTGGAAAGGAAGGTAGGAAGGAAGGAAGGCGAGGTTCCGCCAGACTATTCCAATAAAAGGAAATGACCTCAATGCTTGGAGGGGGTTCTGTTGAAACAAGTGAAATTCCCCCTTGTATTGAGGAATATGAAGTGACAATAAAAACCCGAGTGGTATCCACTTCACTCTCTAAAGGAATATTGGGATTGACTGAGGATTGAATCCGACCGACCACTTCATCAACCAATGGTTGGTTGGGAGAATACTCATGGAAAAAAAACCGAAGGCTGTTGTTGGGAAACAACAATGCCTTCCAACAATTGTGAAGATTCAGTCATATGAGGGAAAAGGTAAGTCAGGTGCATTTCCCTGCATAACCAACAAGGAATCTCGACTTTACCCTTTTTTCACCCAACCTGATGATCACTAGTTTATGGGCTATCACGAGCATGACCTGTAACGAATGACAACATGAGTTGTTAAGGACACAATTACCACACCTTGAATACCTTGGGAATACCAGGAAATTTTTTAAGAAGGTGGTCATCCTTACAAATCCTGCAAGGTAATTTGGGCTTATGACCTATGTTGGTTATCTTTTTAACATTATCAACACTCTTCACAGTGGTTGGTTGATTTCCCCCTTTCTTATTTTGCTTCTTCTTTTTCTTCCTTTTATTCTTTCTCTTAGCTTCCTGATTAATAGCTTCAAGGCTTTCACTAGGAAAGGAAGAAGAAAGAGAAGAAGACATGATGGGTGAAGAAGGAAAAGGGTCAACAAGAGGTTGATGTTCTTGCAGTGGAAATCTTTCTTTGGGAGTAGTAGGGGAATTTGGGACCAAATGAGTGGAAAAAAACATATCGGTAACCCCATAGTGAAACTGGGAAGATTTAATGTTGCGATGTATGGAGGACCAATGTTTCCAAAACAAGGAAAAGCATAAGGTTCCCCATGAAAAGGGGTCCCTTGGTTGGCAGCGTTAGAAATTGTTTCCATGGAATAATATTCAACCTAAGGCCTGCTTATCGTCAAACATCGCACACTATCAAAGTCCCTACAAGATAAGATCAAGAAAAAAACTCCCTTATAACATGGAGAAATGAAGTAAGGATCTTCCAAAGATGGGAGATGAGGTTTTTAACGAAGAAATGCACAACTATGGTAATACTCACACAACAATCCACCAAGGTGCAAGTAATATTCTGCAAGCAAACATCCTCCCATTTCACTAAAGTGGAGATTGAACGTCTATTGCAGGTACCACAAGGAAACTTCCTTGAAGAAGGAATCCCCTTTGCATTCACCTATGTGTAATCCTAGGAGAGGTTACTATGTTTCCTAATTCACAATGACCGACCCGGGGGGGGTTACATTCAACATTCAATACTAGCAAGTGGGTATGGGAATGTCGGACACAAATTCATGGCCCAAAAAATAAGAAGAAGTGGTGTCACCTCAAGGACTTGACACTCTTCAAAGCCCTAAACTTTCAATAGTCCCACTAGGCTAACGAAAGAGGGGAAACCTCAACTAATTTCTTTTCCTGACCTCGTATTTGACTCCTGTATGAGAGGATATTTACCCACTAACATTAATTTCTACTACTGGATTTCTCTCTCTCTCTCTAGTATTCTATGGTTTTGTTCCTATGGCCTTGAAGGGTTAAATCTCTAACCTATTATAAAGGCCCTAAAATCCTAGACTTGTTGGTTTTCTATCAAAGAAAACAAAGTCTAATTGATTTTAGGTTATGTTCCTCATTCCTTTTAATTCTTGTTGTTTACTCAATAGGTTCCATGAAGATGAAATTTATGGTGTTATGAATCGACTCCAAAATCATGCAGAAAGAATGAAATGCAAAAAATCTTGTTTCAATGAATTCTATCTAAGGAAAAGAGAGGAGCTCTTTTACTTCTTAACGAAAAGAAATACCCAATTACATGCAAATTTCCTTTAACAAATTCTAAATTAATATCCCTAAAATCCAAAAACAAAGACAAGCTATAGAATATGTACTAAAACACTCCACCTATGAAAGTAGGGTACAAAATTTTTGTTTTCTTCTTTTCAATTTTAGATGAAAAAATGCAAAGAGAACCTTCATTTGTTTTTTCTTTCAATCAGAATGAAATAACTCAATGACACTTTCAAAGGATCCAAAAGATAAAGAATATGAAGAAAAACAAGCACCAAAGGATTACAAAATTCGATAACAAGAATTCAATCTTTGTTCAAACAAGAATGCAAAATGCAAAGTAAAAGAAAATCACTTTATGAAACCTCAAAAATAGAGTAGCAAAGATACAATTCAAAGTAGCAACAAGTCCACAATATCTTAGGAGTATACTCAAAGGAGTATAAGTTTTCCAAAGAGGAGAAGTAAGAGACTCAAAAGAGAAGGCTTAGCGCAACATAAGCAAGCTCCAAATCAATAAAAAGGATCCAAAAAACAAACAAGTAAAACACTTTGAAGGTCTTGGAATCAATGTAACATAAGTTTGAATAACTACAACTAATGAGGATCAAAATACTGATGGTATATGGACTGAGCCAAATGGTCAAGTTGGACTAGGGTAGTCATGTGCATTTCACAGTTTGAAGGAATTGCAAACTCAAAAGAGGCAACAAAACATGTGATAATCATTGAACTTCAATCAACCGAAGCCACAATCAATCATGGAGGATTCTAATGTAAAGGTCTGAGAAAACGCATTGACACAAAAGAGGTAAAATAGGCTCCAAATTCACCCAGATAAATGATTATCACTCGTCAATTCATTGTTAGGGAGCAATAATTAGGGTTTCATCACTTCCTAACACATTGTTAGGGAGCGATAATCAGGGTTTCATCGCTCCCTAATACACTACTAGGGAGCGATAATCAAGGTATTATCACCCTGTATGCCCTTATATGGTAGGGATAAAGTCCTAAAGTGGTGGAAAAAAACACATTTTTCCTATATCTGAGATAGGTTCAGGTGTTTGGTTCTTAGATCTTCCCAATGATGATGTGGGAAGGGGAGAGATCAAATAATAAGCATCAAAATAAAAAAGATCAAGTAACAATCAAGATTGAAAAATCTATAAAGCACTAAGGAAAGATCAAGATGATCAATCCCCAGTGGATTCGCCAATTTTCCATTATGGTTAAGGTAAGGTCCCCCTGCGGATAGGTGAAACCCCCCTTAGATCAATACCCTTCTTCGATCCAAGACAAAAGGGAAAAAATGGTGTACTACTTCCCCCGTAGACCTATTTCAACAATTAGAATGAGAAGACAAGGATGGATGACTTACCTTTCTACATCAATTCTCTTCACTACTCTAGCCTTTGATCTTGATGTCCAATCTCATAGGTGCAAGAAAAGGCTTGCAAGTAAAAGGATGAAACTTCCTTCTTCCATACTATATTGTTAATAATAATCAGATCTATCTATGATGAATTAGACAACAATAGACATGCATATAGTGAACACATAAGCATGAGAGGAATACACCACGTTATGTATTAATGGGAATCAAATATCAGTGAAGCACTTACAATCTCAATCATGATGTTGCATCCTCTCCTCCAAGCTCTCCCGTCCATCCCTTTGGGTCTAACATATTCATAAGTATAATTCTTTCAATTCTCCTCTCTCTTGAATGCATCAATATCAAAATTATGATACTATGAAATTCTCCCCCTTTTCACTCAAACATGGCCTCCATTATATAGGATTTGAGGCATCACAGCCATATGATAGTTTTGAGGAGAGGATGTGGTCAAGTGAGATTTTTTTATGAAATAACAATATTTCCTTTCCTTGAATAGAGTTAATCTCGAACCAATCCATTAACCAACTAAGATCTCTCAAAAACAATCTCAGAAATCAAGGCATGATGGTTGAAACTACTTTATCTCCCCCCCCATAACTATGCACAGGGTGATGAACAAGGGATTATCACTCCCTAGTACACTCTTGGAGGGTGATGATCATGGATTTATCCTTCCTTGTATATGGGCATGGGGGGGATGAAGCTCAAACAAGGCCAAAATCTCAAGGAAAAAGGTAGTATTTTGACCTCCAACTGAAAGGTTTCCCTTCCAACTTGTCTATGGGTCATGACATACACTTCTTCATGGTGATTAAGTTGTGACACTTAAGTTAGACACTTAGGTGCGATATTTGGTGCATGACACTTAGGTGTATAACAGTTATGACAGTTAAGTGAAACAGTTTGGTAGTGCGACACTTATGTGTGTAACACCTTGATATTAATAAACCACCCTGACATATCATTTCAGTTTATGTTCCTAATAAATTCAAGATAAATATAAACAATGGTATTCCTACTAGGATTCATAGATCCTACCTTTGGTCCACATGATTTGAGCCTAGAGAAACAATTTCTTCCAAACTTGATCCCATCCAACCTCCGGTGTACACCACTAGACTTCAATTACATCGTATCCTAAGGGTCCCTCTATGAAATTAAACTTTTCTTCTCACTAGTTTCACATTGAGAAAAATCACCATTTTTGTCGGACCACCACATTTTTCAGATATACATATTATATCTTGAGACCGTGGACCATTTTGTATTCAAATTCTCTCCTACTATGAGACCAGAGGACAACGCTTATGTCTATTTGAAGACTCGCTTGGTTCTCTCCAGACACTCATAGCTTATGAGGGCTAGAGATTCTTAGCCCTTTGTCCTCTTAGAGATGTTTGAACTTCATTGATGGATTATTAGAGGCAATTTCCTAAACCAACATGCACTAGTTTGATTACCTCTTAGTTTTAACCCTCTAACACTAGTGAGAAGAGGCCTCGTGACCATGTTCAAAGTTCACATGGAAAACCCAAGAGTCATCAGAGACTCAATGACTTTCATGGCTTCATGCCCATCACACATTTATTTTTATTCGTAAATGATAGAAGTGCTTCTCCAAATGAACAAGTATCACTAATCCTCCTTTTCTATCCTCCTCATTGTTTTCCATCTCATCAAGTGGTGCTTTCCATTTTTTTTTTCTTTTTCCTTTATTTAGGTTTTTTCTTTTATTTTATATATTTTATGAAATGTACTTTTACTTATTGGTTGTAATGTTTACATATTTTATTCAATTCCATAAGACAAATTTAGCAAATATTAATATTTTAGTATTTTAAGATAAATATATCAATGGTATCATCTATCTCTATTGGTCAGACACATTTATCAAAATCAATGGAACATTGTACTTGATCAAATCAACATGTGATAGTTCATCCATATTACAATGTGGAATAAATTGAATATTTATTATACATTGCATACCATATTTCTTATTAATGAACAATGTATCACTGCAAAATTCATCCAATATATAAACGGAATTTTTTCACCACATTTATTTCATTAAAAAAACTTGATATTTCTTTTAATTTAAAATAAAAATTATGATTATATTTTCGAAAGAAAAAAATATAACCATAATCATCATACAATTTCCAGTATAATATAAGATATTTTTCTTATAAGAAAACATTCTATCCTTAATCATAAAATATTCACTGCAATATAAGATATTTTTCTTATGAGTTTATGAACAAATATCAAAACATAATAGATAATATTGTTTGTATATTGTAGAGCTTGCGTGTTGGGCTAATATAAAAAAATAAATATAACATATATATGAAAAATAAATTATGGTCTTACGCTTGAAGTAAATTCAACTTGGTTGATTTTAATTCTCAAAAAGAGTCACTAAACATAAGGGAATAGTGCAAGGGATAAAAGTTCTTGTAGAGGCATGTTGGTAAAAGCATCTAGCTCTAAGTAATTCATTTTTCAAACTAGAAATTTAAATCCAAGATTCTAATTCTGAGTGATATATTCAATACATGTTTCCTACATTTACATTCAAGGGTGAAGTTAGTTTGAGTCCTATTAGCTTCATTATCCTTTTCCTAAAATTATGTTTTCCATTTCTCACGCATTAGATATTCCTTAGTTATTTCCCATGAACATGAGTAATTTCCTCGGAACAAGAATGTAATTCCCTCTAGAGGTCATAGTGTTTTCCCTTGGAGGAACAAAAACATTGGAAACATGGTTCCATGATAGTAACTAGAGTAGAACAAATCTTGGAGACCTTATTTTCCATGATGAACCAATAGACCAAAGACCATGTAAATATGTTTCCCAAAGACCCAAGGAATTCAGAGACTAGAGACTTAGTAGAACCACATCCCATAATAGAAATGTCAAATGTATAATAAAAACAAATAAATTACCCATCATAATAGATGTAACAAGTATGCATAGAAACTTTATTCCCCTCATTTTTCTCATGATATTGCACTCATGGAGTATGGTATTATAGCGGTTTACTAAAGGATAATTGAATGAAAAATGAAAGGTCATGTAGAAGATAGAGTAAATGAAACTTTGATCCTACTAGATGGTTCACATTAAGAAACATGTAGGGGTATCAAATACCACCTTCTATTAATGCAAATGCTCAATGTTAGTTGGAATACCATCCCCCTCTCAATAATTAAATCCTTTAACCTTACCACCTCCAATATATGCCTCATTCTCATGCGATGTAACAATGGATTTGCCAATAATCCTAACCATGGTTCAATAACATGCTTCATGTAGGGAATTCTAGCATTTGTCATGGAATATGAAATTTAGTTCATATGTCACTTAATGTGGGAGTATAATTCTTGGAATTATTTCCTCCATAAGGCTATCCTATGAGCTATTCTTTCTATTCTCAGGTTTGAGGAAGTACCCATTTCTTTTGGGATTTAATTATAAACGTGAAATAACCATTATAGTTGATTGAGTCATATAATTTTTAAACCTATGATGTAAAAATATACATAAATATTCTTAAGAAAAACACAAATTAATCAATGGCTCATACACATAGTATATAGATTTATGTTGGAAACCCTTAACTGAGAGAAAAGAAACCTTCATTGGTTCCACACCTACAAACTATTAATTGTATTAATTTCACCATTCAAAATACAATCTATAAAATATTTAAGGTATTCCACAACTACCAAAACCCTAATCCATTAATCCGGGCTTAATTTAGAAAACTGCTAAAAATAGCAAAAGTTGCACAAAAACAATTCAGGGCATTGCCTCAAACCCCGACGGATATGGGCGCAAAGTATTTTCCTAAGTAGGGAGGGGGGGACCATGGGACCCTTGTGACCCCCCTAGAGAAGAACTCGATGCACATGTACACCACTACTAGGGGAGGATTGTTAAATTTGACCCCCCCCCCCCCACACACACATGCAAAGAATATAACACTTACCCAACAAGTCCATCGTACTTACTCTTAGTAACTTGAACCCAATTTAAACCCTATGCAATCAATTATGATATTTACTTCGTTGTTTGTGACTTATGGCACCAAGAGGTGATTTATACAACCCAACATGGGGAAGATGTGTAATTCCTTTTGTGCCCAACCAGGAGTTGACACGTGTCCATTTAAAAAAATATTGACTAAATAAAAAACCAATGTCGAATTTAATGTAAACGTTTAAAAATAAAAAGAAGGAGATGTGTAATTCCTTCCATTCTCAACTTAGATTTGAAACGTGTACACTAAACAAATATATAATATTCAATAAATAAATAAAAATGTCGGATTTAATGTAAAAATTTAAAAACAAAGAGAAATATATATATATATATATATATATATATATATAGAAGTTTAATTGTATATTGCATTGAAAATGAGCTCAACTTTTGAGAATAATATGGAATCATTATAACACTTTCACATTAGAAATTGAAAATTAAACTGGTGTAAATATGCAACCTATTGAAATGTTATGATACTTAAAAACCTCTACAATGTAAGTACTAAAACAATAACATCATACATCAAATTATGTTGGAGGTTAGTAGCATAATTGACATCAAATAATATTTCTATATGATAAATAATAATCTATATGATATATTAGATTATGACCCATATATTATTGTATATATGTCAAATCATATTTACATTAATTTACATTATATATGGATAAATTTATATATCAATATCAACTTTAGGAATATGATCCAGAGTAAATATATATTATATATTTAATTTACATGAATGACTGATGGATCATTTGTTAGATTAAATTTAACAAAACCTAGGAATAACAATTAAAACATATGATGGATCCATAGTTAAATAATCCATGGTGTGTATAATATGGATCTATCTATTGAATTATTCATGTGAACACAAGTGTTTTTGAAACATGGTTTGTTTGTAAGGTTTTATGGAGATGATATGTAAACTGTCATGGATATTCCACTGGAAGAGTTTGTCACAATAGATCTGATATATAACTGAAATATTTACTATTACTTGGTTATTTTTCCTTTAGATTTCCAAAACATTTAGTTACTAGTTTTTATGTTTATGCATGAAATAGATAAAATGCCAAAAATAGAGAACAATAAAATACAATCACACCATCCACAAATAAACATAATATATGACATAGGAAACCCAATACAGGAGAAAACCCAACTATAAGGTGAGGTTTCTCTACTCTCTTTTCTTTGGTATAGAAATGATGCAAGTACAAAGAAATAGGCACTCTCCATGGAGTTTTCTTTGAATTGTGGCATGTATGGATTCTAAAAAATATATCCTCCTCTATTATGATCACATAATACCTCTATTAGATGTTTTTACTAACTATGGAACAAGATACAATGTAAAATAATGGAACCGCTTCTCTTCCTAGTGGCCCTATATTTAACATAGCCTCATAGCCATATAGGGGTAGGTTTTTGACTTCCTCAACCCTCAATTGTGATAGGGTTCTTGAAATTTTAGAATCTTCTTGAAATTACATATATGGATAGCCCCATATGCATGAGTAACGAGGCCTAAAGTGGAATCCTCTCTTACCATTGTGGTCAACATGGTATTTCAACTTGCACAAGGCATAACTTTTGCATACAAACTCTGATTGACACATCGTATGCACCGTTGGAAAGGTATTAGAGTGTAGAATACCATCAATGGGGTGTGAACACATTCTATACAATAGAACATAATGAACCCCCAAAAAAAAAAAAATTAATGCCTCAACATGAATATGAAATTTTTCTAGACCCCAGTTTTCCAAAAATGCCTCAACATGAATATGAAATTTTTCTAGACCCCAGTTTTCCAAAATGGGACCTACCACTAAAATGACCCTGGAAGTTGATTCCTCCAATTTTTTCCACTCTAAAAGCATCGAGATAGATGAAAAATAACATAATGATAAAATTCAGATCATACGTTCCCATTTAGGGAGTCTTTGGGTCCCCAAAATATTTATTGAATGAGGTGTGGAAATTTTTCCTTTACCTTCTCCCTAGAGTACAACTTTTCTTTGCCTGTAAGTTGTCCTTTCAACCCAATCTACCAAAGTTCATGCTTCCCTTGTATTGTAGTTTTGGACTGCTTAAGAAAAACCGTGTCCTCTTCTAACTCTATGTGAGAATATGGTGCTAGGTCCTCTATGAAAGGTAGGACCTTCTCCTCCTCATGATCCAACATGGAAGTATCATAGAGTTTGAGATCCTCCACATTCACTACTGACTAAATGTGCATGTATGTGGGTAGACTAAGTCTGTAGGAATTATCTCCCACCTTTTCCAAGACCATATAGCCTTTCTTTATTCATTTGTAACCATACTATGTCTCCCACTCTAATGTTCTCTTTATTCTGTGTTGGTCATGTCTATCCTTGTATTTTTAATGTGACTTATTCAATGTCTCGTGTACTTGCAAATGGATCTACCTAATCTTCTCAATATTTTTTTCTTCTTTTAATTCATCTCATGTGAGTTCCTCCCTCACTCCTCCTTGTTGTCCATATACAACATCTAAGGGTGAAGGTGGAAAATACCCAAACAAGGTTTCCAAAATTGACTTACCGATATAAATGTGGACTACTCTATTATAAGAGTTTTGTATATAGATAATATTTTCATCCCAGGTCTTCAGATGCTTTTAATTGTAACCCCTCAAAAGTTGCACAAAAGTCTTGTTCACTACTTTCATCTTCCCATTTGTCTGTGGATGGAATGTTCTATACCTCTTCAAATTAGTGTCCATATTCTCCCAGAATGTATTCCAAAATGCACTAAGAAATATCGTATCCCTTTATGATATAATGCTCCTTGGTATCCCAAAGTGCACCCAAACCTATTCAAAGAACAATTTTGTTGTTTATTTTCCCTAGATGGTCTTTATACAAGGCATGAGAATGTTGAACCTGTCAAGTACCACAAATAAATAGTCATGTCCCTTCCATATGGTTGGTAAAACTCCCACAAAATCCATGGAAATTATTTCCTAGGGTCGAGTGGGTACATGTAAGGGATGGTATAGACCTTGCTTCCTGTTATTAGGCTTCTTGGTACAACACAGTATACATGATTTAATATATTGTGCTACATCTTCTTGAATTCTGTTCTAGTACACATACCTTTGTAAATTGGCAACCGTATTTCCAACATCAAAATGTTTTGCAACCTTGGAGGTGTGAGCCTCTCTGATAAGCTACAGTCTTTCACCTTTAGGGACACAGAGCTTGTCAAGATTCTAGAATAAATCATATTGGAAATGATAGTCATCCTTATTGTCACCTTATTCTATATGAATATGTTCATGTAGCTACTGAAACACCTCTTTGAAGTCCTCATCTTCTATGTATGCCTCTTTGTATGCATCATGGGTAAAAGGCTCCATGTGCATTATGGTTCCCAAGGTTTTAATATTGGATGTGGGTTGTCGTGAAAACATTTCTACCAACTTATTTTTTCTACCATTCTTATACTTGATGACTAGATGAAATTGTTGTAAAAACTCCATCCACTTGTAATGTCTGGTTTGTTGTAGCTTACTTTGGGCCTATAAATATTGTATTGACTAGTGATATGTGTGGATGATGGTCTCCTTTCCCATCAGATAGTACTTCCACTTTTTGAAATCTTGTACCAAAGCATAGACATCCTTGTCGTAGGCAGGGTAATTGAGAACTGCCCCATGAAATGCTTCAAAATGATAACATACAAACCTTCCTCCCTACATCGGTACTACTCCCATGGAATACCCACTTGCGTCTGTATCCACTTCAAAGAGATTATACAAGTTTGGTAGTGAGAGAATTGGTGTCTGATTGATCTTTCTTTTCAACTCATCAAAGGTCTTATGATGATTCTCTCCCCACTGAAAAATCTTACCACTGATTATTATGACTTGGATTGGTGCAACAACTACTAAAAATGAAGCTATGAAATTGCGCAAGTATTTTGTTGCCCCAAAAAAACTCCTAACTTCAATGAAATTTGTAGGAACCGACCGTTTCATGATGGAATCCATCTTTGTGGGATATATGTTGAGCTCCCATCCACCAATCACATACCTCAAATACACCAAGGACTGTTGAGCAAACTCTCATTTCTTGAGATTGGAAAATAGTTGGATATTTTTCAAAGTCTGTAACACCTTTGTAATATGTGAGATGTGCTCCTCCCATGTAGTGATATAAACCAACATATCGTCCAGATAAACAATAACAATGAATCTAGATAAGGGCATAAAATGCCATTCATTAGTCTCATAAATGTAGCTGGTGCATTGTATAAATTGAATGGCATAACCAAACACTCATACAAACCTTACCTTGTATTGAAGGAAATATTCCAAGTATATTCTTCTTTGACCCGTACCTAGTGATATACTGATTACAAATCCATCTTAGTGAAGTTCTTGACATGTTGAAACTAGTAAAATAGATCATTGATCCTTGGCAGAGGGTATCAATTATTCAGTGTAATCTTGTTCAATACCTTGTAATTGATACACACTCTCCAATTCCCATCCTTATTGGTTACAATTATCATGGGTGACCCACAAGGTGAGTTACTTGGTCGAATCACACCCTACTCCAATAACTACAGCAAATACTTCTTCACTTCATTCACTTCCAGAATTGACTGTCTATACAACCCAATATTCAAAAATGGGAAGTCTGGCAATAATTATATTTCGTGCTCCACATCCCTCTTAGGTGGTATCCCTTTAGGCTCCTTGAACACTCCTCTGTATTAATACAGTAACTCCTCCAGATGATATTTTTTCTCTTTAGTACACCCCTCCAGAGATACCTTCACTCTCACTGACTCATCATCAGATTGATTTTCTCTTAAGAAAATATTTTTTTTTTTTTTACTAGAACTAATCAACTTCTTGGCTTATTTGGCACTTACCAGTGAGATCTACCACTTGACTTTATGTGTGATAATGATTTAGTAATTCCCATCCTTGATCATTTAGTATTGGTTATCTATCCACATGAATATTGCATACCCCATATACATATAGGGGCTTCCAAAACTACTCCACATACATCAAGGGGTACTACGTCCAATTCCACTTCGTCAATAAAATCAACACTTACAACAAATTTAATATTATATTGTTTCATTACCTTTTTCTCTGCATCATTGTTTACCCAACCCAATGGATATGGGCTAGGATGATCGTGAACCCCCAATCCAAGATTACTGAAAATATCCATTGCTATGAGATTATCCTGTGAACTAGATTCCAATAGAGCATCCATCCTGATATTCTTGACTTGAATATTGATGTGGAAAAGCTTGGTCATCTCATTCTCTTCTTGGTGACGAAGGATAATCAGATTCACCTCATTCTACACATTTGTGCAGAAAATATTTTCATCCAAATCCGAGCAACTTTCAACCTAATTGTTTGAATTTGTGGCTAGACTATTCTTTTTCTTTATGTCCTTCTTACTATTCTTCGGGTTCAACTTTAGATGTAGTTTCTAGCATTTTTCCTCAGTGTGTCTATCAATGTTGCAATGATTGCAATGGATTTTAGGATATTTACTATGATTTGCAGTGGTTTTTGTGTTCTTATATTTTCCCTCTCTCCACTTATTGTTGCCCTCCTTGGAAGCTTCATGGTTCTCTTTCTTCTTCGAACCACTTAGATTCTTTTTATTTTGGCCTATATTTTATAGGTATTGTTCATGTACAGATGCCTCATCCACTATCCTTGGCTTGAATAACATCATCTTATTTTGTAGATGATTGTGTAAACCCCCCAGACACTTGAGGAGTACATATGGGTTCTTGGGAGATATACCTAGCATGATATCCATGTTTTTGAACTCAGTGGTGTACTCATGTAGACACTATCCCTTCCTCTATATCAAGTAGTGCCACTGGATCCATTGGTCCTCTACATACCCAATAGGGTAGAATTGGGACTTAAAGAGGGTTTTGAATTCCTCCCACCTAGTTACTGGTGGATCACCCTCTAGCCTAAGTTTTTCCATGTGGGTTTCCCATCAGTTTAAGGCATGGCCCTCTAACTTAAATCTAGAAAATGAAATATTCTACCCTTGATCTATATGGTGAACACTAAAATAAACTTCTAGTTGTTGAAATCAATGATTTAGTCTTAATGTATTGATCTCACCTTCATATGGATTTATGTCCACTTTTGCTTCCATCTTGAATAGGGATTGTAAAGGGTTCATGACACTCGATCTTGACTGCTCTTTCTCGAATTATTTTCGTGACTCCTTTCCTGAGTCTTCCTGATCTCTTGATTTCCCCTATGATTTGATATTTAAGTTAGATATTCCATAATATTTGAATGATCCAAGCTTGATTACGAGAGCCTCCATGAGGAGGTTCATATTGCAGTTGATGTCGAAAACTTGTGCTTTCAATCGCTCAAATATCTCTTCTGTTAGATCTCAAGGGTTATTATGAACACAATTTTCTATAATGGCTAGGTTTTTTGTAACATTCCCCAGCCCAACCAAGGGACATTACAGTGTGGAATAGTCATAAAAACTAAATTTATGCTAACTAAATTAATTCTTTTTACAGTTAACTCATTTCCTGTAGTTTTCGACTATGAATTAAAACAGATTTAGCTACTGCCTATAACCATCAAATAGATGAATCTACAACATGCTAATAATCAACATGAAATGAAGCTTAATCATTCATACAACAACATATACTCATTCCTAAATACACAGAGTTAATGCAAAACAATTAAACTCATGAAATAACATAGCAATAAGATAAAACACTTATGTTCTAACAATTTTTGTGAAACCAGCTGCTTTAGATGAACATTCCACCCAACCATAGAATGACTGCTCCAAATCTCAATAACGAGTCACCCCTGAGCCAAGGCTAGTGATCCAAAAAAGAGGGTGGTCTCTCACAATCCACTCACAGCTCATAAACTAACATGAACCCACTGATATTTTCTTACATCTATCCCAATTTTGCACCAACTCTCTTCCTATTGACCTTCCCAACCCAAGGAATGTACCTCTTCACAGATCTCAGTCTCTCAGGAATCTCATTCGTTTATCAGGGTTTCTCTAAAACAAGTAGCTAGGAATCTCTCAATTGGGAACTTAAGGAACTTGTTGCTAGGAAAACTACCAACAAACCAACAAACCAACAACAATTCACTCTTCATGCCTGACAACCTAGATCTTGATTTTCCATCTCCAAATGCACTCCAATACACTCCATATTTCTCTATAAATCCCCCCCTATGGTTGAACCTTCTCTAATCTCTCTTTCTTGCTCTCTACATTCTCCTTGTGCATGAAAAATCAATGTGTAATATTGTTGTCCCAACCCATACAAATTTCCTCTATTTGGATTTCCTTTCTTGACTCACACTCTTCCCCAAGATGATTGTACTCATCCCCCATGTACTCAATGACTTTGGGATGTGACTACTCACACCCACCCTCTTACATGTATTCAATGAATGGCTTTGGGAACACTCAATCAGAAATGGGAAGATTCATATACAAATAAACAATTTAAGAAAATGGGTGGAATTAGTATTCATGGGTAATTCCCCCTTGAAACCCTCTTGGCCATTATCCTAGACACTCCCCTCTCTTGTGGATTAATTTAGGCCCCATATCTTGTCCATGTCCCCTTAGCAGCTGGAATCAAATTTTTATTATTAAAACATTGAAATACAAATTTCATATTACATTTCTTAGGTCGCAGCCACACATTATATCTACACAAGCATTAATTAAGCTGGGGATTATACATTCCCCCTCCCCAAAAATTTTGCGTCATCCTCGGTGCACTCTATGTCGATATACATATATATACAAATTTACATCACAATACCTAGAAATAAAATTATGCAATATAACAACTCTAGCAACAACTCTAACCAAAATCACATGTTCCTCTCAACACGAGGACCCAAGTAATGCACCATTCATTTATCAAGGATAACCCAAGGTATGCGCCATCTGTTTATTAAGGGTAATAATAGGGATGTAGCATTTGTCTATCATGGGTAACCCAAGGAATGAACCGTTCAATTATTAGAGTGCGCAACACATTTGACTATCATGGGTAACCCAAGGAATAATATTTTTTATTTTAGATATTTTTTTGTTGAATTATTTTATTTTTTTTCCTTTTTAAAGTATTTTTTGTTTATTTTTGTTTTTATTTTTATTTTAAATTACATTTTAAAGGTTTTTTTAATGATTCTTTTGTAAAAAA
>SNQJ01S0074977.1:55758-69804 GCA_010110895.2 Picea sitchensis
AAGAAGAAGCATGAGAGAAAAGAAACTCTACCCATTTCATCAATTCCCCTTTGCCCCAATTGTAAATCCCTTACCATTTCCCTAAGAGAGAACTAAAGAGGAGAAGAATACATGGAAGCAATTGGTGCATGGTGAAGACTAGCCTAGGAACAAGTTCAAGGAGCAGTGTCAGTCTCATTTTGTAAGTGAATTTTGTGAGATTAATATAAAGAAGTACCTTTTCCATCCTGCCAAATGACGTCTTGAACTTATATGATTTTTTTACATTTCTTGTTTATGATGTCTAACCCACTAATCCATATGTAGAATGCATGCTTGTAGTTTCTTTATTGTCTTTTGATGAATGCAGTTCAGCCTTGGGAGGAGTTTTGCAGTCGGGAACAACCAAGCGCAAAGGGATCGACACTGGATGCGGAGTTTAAGGTAGGCCTACCAGATTCCTCTCTCTTTTGTTTTATGTATGTTGGTGGGGTAATGTTGGGATAGTGATAAAAAGTAGGAGACTTTAGAAGGTTATATTTGCCTACACTTTAGGCGCTTTGTGTAGACCATAGAGGGATTTTCCCACTATAGCAAATACATTAGTGAAATCTAGCACTATTTGGTCTCTTTATTACCACAATTTGGTCCATCTTGTATACATTTCGTCATAACTTCCAATAGGGTAGTATTGTTCCTTAATAGCATCCCTCAAGGAACCCCAAGTGGGTGCAACTGCAAATAATGTGGATCCCTCTATTTCCTTTTGCTCACAAAAAGTATCCCACCTACCTTTGACATGGGGGATGACCTTGAGGAGCGCAAATGTAATATTTTCTCTATCAAAAAAGTTGTGGACATAAAAATACCCTTCTAGAAGGTTTAAACATTTATATTCGGCATCGACATCTATTGACCCTCAAATATAGGAATATCAAAATGTTGAGGGGTCCTAAATCCATTTAACTCAACAGTAGGAACCAAACCTACCACCAATGCCCAATTAGACTCTGCATCGTTTGATAGTGGAATGGTTCTCCAAATCTTGCGATCTTGCCAATTAATTGATGGGATTTACGTAGTGATTTCTAGGATATATTCTTGTGAAAACTCCTCCTTTAGTTTGAACATTCTCTTTTTGTATTTTATCTTATTAGATGGGTCTGATAAAAGATAGGTGCTGGTATAAACTAGCTGGGTAAATAAAAAGGGGGGAAACTTAACCACTGAAGAAGGATGATCTCGGGATAACCCTCGTGCTCAAGCATGTAGACAAATATTTTCACACCTACGACAATCCTAGTACTAATACATCAAATTTTTGGTATTTCAATTATTGACTGAGATACAATTATTGAAAGAAACATACATGCAATAAAATGATGGCAAGAAACTTAGTTTCCTTAGCTCTAATCACTAATCACACATTAACACAACGATTTTCTTTCCACGATTAGAGATAAGAACTATAAAAATATTGAATCAACTAACTTATCAATAGATTCAGAAACTCTTACTGATTACAACATCCATTCATGAGATAAAGTCATAAGTAATTCCTCCTTATGATCCAATCACACACACCATTGATGTAAAAAAAAAAAAATCTTCAGTCCTAAACATGAATTCTCAATTAAGGTAGTTTTGAAATAGTTCTTTACAATTCCAAAAATGAGGGTCTATTGACCTTTTCTAAAAGGTCGATCCTCTTATTTATAACAAATTATTAACTAAAAATAACTATCAAAAGTGCAAGCTAAGTAAAAAAAAACATCGCCACATGGTGCTTCCATCTCTCTATCTTCTAAGAGTCATCAAATGGTTTCACTTAAGTGGATGACTCTTCTCATACTCTGACCATTTGAAGAAGAGTTCCTCGCATGTGTTGGCATATGGTAATATATGTTGGTCCATTAGGGAAAAAAGTATCTCCTTTATCTCCATTGTCTTTGCCCGATACTTGAATAATTTAACACTTAACTACTATAATACTGTATGAGCCTTGATCGGGTGCTCCATGAACTGTTGTAATTGACCTAGCACCATGTTTTCCACCTTTGTTATTTCTGCAGTCCACAATGAGTCTTGTTCTGCATGTTGTTTGACCATGTCATGCAATTCGACAAAGTCCTCGGGTGAACCAAATTTTGGGAGACCGATGTCTCTCATCCCCCGATTGATCTTGGTCGAGCTTCTTTCACAATCAGTCCATTTCTCTTGAATCTCCCATTGAGGTTCTTAGGCCATCTTCACCAGTATTCGATCGACTTCCTTATATGATCGATGTTGTTATCCCTTAGCACCTGAATGTCTTGCTCTTCGGCATCTCGGCCCTTTTGAACCACGTTGATGTAATCAATTATTTCCACCTCTTGGTGGGCCTTCTCATACCATATTTCCATGTCTTTGCATGTCTCTAGTGCCATAAGGGTGTCTTCTTGGAAGTTGTATATCCCTGCAGTGAAAAGGTGTTTCTCACTTGTGAATTTGTTGTAGGTATCTTGGAATTCGTTTGTCAAAAATATTGTGGCCTGTGTGGAGTCCAGATAGTATTTCTCCAAATGGAGCAGTTTCTCCAACTCCTTTAGCACAATAGTCAAATCCTCTTCATACTTCCTTGCTCTATCCAGGGTGGCATCTGTGATTACCATCCCTATGTTGATAAGATCGTATGTCTTGGCATGCTCTATGATGATAAATTTCTCCTCTGTGGTGATGATGATCGAAATGTCCAAAGTAAGCATCATTTTCTTAATGGTTCTCTTCATGATGGATTTCCTCTTTCGTTCATAGGAGATTGCTTGTATATCAACAAACTCATCGACAAGTTTGGGGATTTGTTGTTATCCCCAAGTAAGAGTGTTTCCCAGGCTCCTGATGGTGTATATCTTTTAACGATTGGGATCATGAACCTATTTTGTATGTCTCGATGGCTCAGACTCTAGTTGTTTCTCATCGAGTGGTAAAGTACTAGTCAAAACTGAGGAATCAGGAACAGATTCGGTACTTACTTGGTAATCGGTTGTTGAAATGTTGATTTCCTGTTGTGGAATTTCTTCTCCTTGTTCTCTCGATCCTAGCTTGTCCCTCGAGATGTCCAGTAGGGTTCTCGGTATGTCTAGTGGCTCAGCGTCCAAGGCACTTTCTACCTCATGCTCGTTCTACAGACGGAGCTGACTTGGAGCATTGAGACTTGGGGTGGATGATTTCTCAGGTTCTTTCTCCTCTATAATTTTCAATGGAGTGACCAAGGACACCTTTGAACTCTCCTCAACATCGTAGATGGTTATTAAATAGAATAGGGAATTTTGTATACTTTTTCTCCCTGATGTCCTCACTATCTCGGGCCGAGCCGAAACTTCCCCTAGTGATCCGAACTATGGTGGTGGAGCTTCAGGGTTATATGACCTGGTGGTTTCTTCAATCTGTATCGGCTCTGGGCCACTTGGTTCCCCTCGGATTTTGACTGGTTCATGAGCAGGGACCCTCGCCATATATACCAGATCATGATCATTTTTCAATTAATCAATGATTCTATGTGCCCCATCTATCAAAAGAAATCCCCTTCTCCATGCCTCTTTTGTTTCCGAAACTCAGATTTCTTCCCTGACTCTAAGGGCCTCTCAATATGACTTTTGTATCATTTCTACTTGTTCATCCATTCTCATGTCCTTGAACCTGGTCATGTTTCGATTGGCCATCCTTTGAACCACCTCGTCCCAATCCTGGGCACACTCTGTGAAAATTTCGTCCTCAAAATTATCATGAGCATATGGCCAGTAGGATGATACTTCTGAAGAGTGTTGGGGGACGAGGCCTTTAGGATCATGCTTGCAGAATTATCCTATCTGGAATCTAAATTTCAGTTGGTTAATCCCCTCTTGTTTGGCTTGAGCAGTATCCTTCACTGAATAAAATCCTATATGAAAACCATAGGGTATGAAAGCCCATTTCTTGTCTTTGACCAATGTAATGTTAAATACCTGAAGGATGGTCTAATAACATATTTATCCCACAAAAATCCAATCTCGGACATGAGCGCGTAGAGATGTGGTGCTTCGGTGGCCCGAATAACCCGATGTAGGTTGAGCATTCATCCAAGTACCAATGGCCTACCTTGGCTATCATTTTCTTGGTTGTCACAGATAGTCTTCGACATTCCTTCTTAAATATAATAAAATGAATGTGGGCGATGAATTCATCGCAGATGAGTGCGTAAGATTTTGTGTACCTTTTCTCCCATAGTATGTTGAAGTAGACATGGATCAGGAGCTCCGCAACATCCCATATTAGATTCATGTCGACGAAGACGTTCCTTGCGCACATGACATTAAGAAGGTACAAGGCCATGTAGAAAGTGGGTGCCTCCCATTCCTTCGGCGTTTCAGCCTGTTGTACACAGATGCTAAATTGTTTTGAGATTATCGCTCCCCAGTTGAAGCTTCTCCCAGTGATCACCACTATGTATGCCAAAGGCATCCATGGTTCCGAAAACTTGGAACAATCCTTTTCTCCATATAGTCGGCAGATGAGAGCCATCAAATAAATGTATGGATCCCTCAAGTTGATTGTTCAATACCATCCATTGCTTCAATTAGTGAACTTCTTTTCCTCCTTCCACCATGAAGACATCAACTGGATGGTGTCATGGAATTCATAGAACTTTTCCACGAAGTCCGTGTTGAGCCGCTCCTTTGGGTCTCTAAGCTTGTAGTATTTTTGGACCTCTATCGAGAGGAAAACTCCAATGCATCCTCTATTCTCATCATTGATCAAACACTTATGCCTGTCTGTATGGTTGATGAGTCATTTAAAAACCTCTATGCAGGGGAAAATGGGGGTTCTTCTTGCCACCATGTGTAAATACGACCATCGGATGTTGGGGAACACCTGGTCATCGAGCTCCCTTACGTCTGGGTCATTATGTGGGATATACTATGGGTATTATTCTCAGATAATTTTGTTGAATAGATCCCCCCACTATGGGAGTGCTATCTTGGATCCGGTGCTTGTCTCTGTATCATGAAAGGCCAAAGGATGGACAAAATATTTCTTTGTTGTTGTTTTGACGACATGTTCCTCCCTAGGGGCGTACTCCAACTGCCTCGTGGTCCCCGAGAAGAACCTTCTCCTATATCGACTTCTTTCATATTTGGTGCTCTCGGTGAGTGGTTGGTGGTTGGATTTCTTGACGGCATCTTACCTGCAACTATAACAAAGTTTAGATATTGTGCAATAAAATTGGGTGCACATGTATAAATTATAACCAACGAATTGACAGACTTGGATACATACCTCTGAAGCTTGTTAAACCTGTTTTTGATAATCAAAAGGGGTAGTACAGTCTCGAGTTTCTCACTTTTATCCTTCGRGCACTCTTGAATTCAACTTACACGCATAATGAATTTTTTCAAAATAGTTCTATTTATTTAAACATGGATGATCTTACCGTGTCGCATCAGCCATTCAATTCGGGTTCTGAGTGAAATTTCAACAAATCTACCACCAGATMTTCAGAGATGTTTAAACTTAAATTCATCATGGGTTAACAACGAAGGCATAGGTGGTAATATGGTCTAACTGTGATTTCAAAATGTAATTGTCKAATTGACACACTAGGTAGAAAATAATGCGGGATTCAGCATTAACTACTTCATTAAATGTCCAAAATCCGATCGTATCTTATGTCGCAAACATACCAACGTTCTGCTCTTTCATTTGGTGGATCAAGATTGTGYTGTGAACATTTTCATYGATATCCTCCTGCAAAAGMTCTGATGTTGATTGAGCTTTCCGTACAGAGATGACGTGGAAAATCTAACAAGGAGGCGTGATTAGGACCTAGGGAACCAAAAATGACTCGGGATAAAACCAGACTGTATGACCCTCTTACGTGGTAAATACACGTGGCATTCGAGACTAGTGACTTCATTCGATCATGTCATTTGGAGTTGGGAATTTCTTTAAGACATACATTTCTAAAACCCAAACCTAACTTTCCTACGTCGGAAACTGTCAAGGATCAACGATCGGTGATAAAAATACCCAAGTGCTCTCGGATCGGCTCCTTCGAAAAAGTCCCAATGCCAAAAATGCATCGGGGATCGGTGATCGAAGATAACTTTATCGTGGTCGAAATGATTGTTGTGATATTTATGGATTTCCCTGATCCCGATAAAGCACATCAGGCATCGGTTATCGATGATTTCTTTACCTCCTTTATTAACATTTGTCTTTCTCATATTTTTTCGATGCCGAAGGGGATCGACCATCTCTCGAACCTTTATGCAAATAACTTATGCAAACCCAAAACTGCCTTCTGCCGATGAGATCGGTGCTCGAAAACTCTTGTATTTGTGTGGTTCCTTTACTTACTTGAATTCTTTCCGATGCCGAACCTGAGCACATTAGCTGCAGTGTTTAGATTATGATTCTTGATTCAGGTGTTCAGGTCTCTTAGACATTAGGTTTCACAAATTCAAAAAACAATTACTAGGTGATAAGAGACATGAAAGAAAACAAAGATAAACCATTTCCAAAAATGAAATCGAGTCAGACAGTGAAGAAAACAAGTAGTACCCAAAAAGTGACAAAATTTGATAAGGATTTTAGGGTGTGTTGAGTGCTCAACAAATGGCGACTTACTGGGTGAAAGAAGAATCTTTGTTCCTTCCCCAGGCTCAACTGATGCAGAAGTTGGTTAAGAACTTAACTTATTTTTTATCATAGCCTCTTCTATCCTTGCGTTTGAAATTCCCTAGTTGGTGAATTTGGGCCTGCCTGTGGGTTTTCAACCTTTATTCCTCCTTCGTTTCCTATAACCATGACCCATGCCCTCTTTTGAAAAGAATCGAGTAAGGCATTCACTAGCATCAGGCCTTTTACTTATCATCATTCACTTGCTACAGTGTTTCTCTACTGCCAGTGAGCATCCATAGCCACAGTAGAGTCACCCCGATGTCACAGACCTTGATCTGCTGCCAACGAGTGTCCATATCCCCTACCGAGCCTCTCCTACTTTGCACTGATTTGATATAATTGATTTTATTTTGGCATAATATCCTGAGCAAGTGGGAGAGGAGGACGTCTGTTATTCGCAAAATGAGATGGTTAAGGTGAATTTTTGCTAGCTCTGTCTTGAGGTACATGTGGTCCATTCTATCTTACCATATTTCCCTTTAGGTTTTACCAGACCATTAGGTAGACACTTCATCACTTTCCCAAGGTTGTTTATTTGCACAGGTTATATACATAACTCCCTCAAAACAACTGCAATTATCCCACCGCTTCTTGTGTTGTATGTAAGCATGAGTCGGGAATAGAGTTCATCATACCACATGTACTAAGTTCAAACAATGCCTTGTGGAACACAAACTTCAAAGCGCAAAAAAAGAAAAAAAAAATATAAAAAGAAAACAAAAATGAAGGACTCTGCAATCAACTTACCTAAAAACAAAATATTATGAAAACACACACATTTTTTTTTAACAGAAATATTGTTTTAGGGCTTGGCCATTCACTGGGAGGGCATCAGGTTCCCCCCTCATATTTTTCAACCGATACATGCCTACCCCAATTTTCTCAACTACCGGAAAAGGTCCGAGCCATAGATTCTGAAACTTTGAAAATTTTCCCTTCAGCTCATTTGTTCTGTCCCATTTCAGGACTAAGTCTCCTACTTCAAAATTCTTCTCTTTGGCCTTATGCTTGTCAAACCACCTTTTAACTATTTATTGATGAGAAATGAACTTTTATTTTTCTTTCTCTCTTTCTTCTTCCAGCATGATGAGGGTATCAATTCTTTGTTGAATAACCGATGAGGGTTGTCCTCTAGAGTCGTGAGCAAGCTGAAGAGATGGAAGATATATTCTATTCGGGAGAATGGCTTCTTGTCCGTATACCAAAAAGTATGGGGAATTCCCTATAGCTTGTTTGGGTGTTACTCTATCATCCCATAAGGAATTATGAAGTGAATTGTGCCAATTCCTATGGTTGTCTGCAATTGTTTTCTTTAATATCCTCACTAGGTTCTTATTGGTTGATTATGCCACTCAGTTCTCCTATGGATAGTAGTTTGCAGAGTATATGATTATGATTCCTTTGTCTGGAGAAAAATCTATTAATATGGTGGAATAAAAGTAAGTGAAATTATCGAAAACAAGGACGGAGGGCATACAGAACCTTGTGATCAATTATTGCTCTATAAATTCGATCACCACCTTTTCGTTTACATGAGTCAGAGGGATGACCTCTGCCCATTTCGTGAAATAGGCTGTGGCAGTCAATATGTATCTATGTGGTTTTGAAGAACTCGATGTAATTTCTCCTATGATATCAAACCCCCATTGCTCGAATGGCCTGGAGATGGCCACAGGTTGGAGTGGGACAACATCTCTCTTTTCCCTCCCCGTGCTTATTTGACAAGTTTTACAGTTCCTAGCGAATGTGTGAGCATCCCTAAACAGAGTAAGCCAATAATAGTCGGCTCTCAGTATTTTGCGAGTGGTGGTATTCCCTACTAAGTTTCCACCTGCAGGACCATCATGTAGCTCCTTTGAAACCTTCTCTACGTCTTCTCGTTTGAGAAATCTTAAAATTACCCCATCATAATTAACGTAGAAGAGCACCAAATTTATGAGACAATATTGTGTCGGTTTTAGTATGAAATCTCTCCTTTCCTTAGGGTTTAGGTTTTATGGGCAAGTCCCATGGTGCAGGAGATAAGATAATTTCCCATACCAAGACTCCTGCCCTGGGGATACGTATGAAGCTTCATTATACCATAATTCCAATTCATTCTCCCACCCGAGGTCTTCATTTACTTGGTCCTGTACTTCAGCTGCAAGTTTACATAATCCTTGTCCCTTAACCAGTTTGGCAGGTTTTATATGTTGATGATTGCAGCTATGTGACACATTCTCCAACTTACAAACCTGTGAGATGTGGATCATTGCAGCTATGTGAGTCTTTATCTAGCTTACAAACCTGAGAGAAATCCCCTAAGAAGGGTACATGGTTCCTATATGAGATAGAGATGGAATGTATAGATGACCTCCTCCATTCAAAGAGTTGATAATAACTCTAGATGATTCCTGTGGGAAAAGGTGGTATGTTGAGTTAGACGTGCCTGTGGTTGAGCACAAGGTGAACGTGTGAAATCCAAAAGTGTTGGGTCCATCATCATGAGAAAAAAAATGAATATGATGTATTAGCCTCCTCTGAGCAACAGAGTTGACGAGAAACTCCATATGACTCTCCTGTGTGAGACAGTGGGAAAGAAGATCTGTTGAGTGGATGTGCCTGTGGACAAGCACAATTGAATGTTTGAAGAAATGGTTCTTCTGTGTAATGCAGTGATCCAAAGATATGGACATACCTATGTATGTGCCCCTAGTGGATGAGCACAAGTGGGTGTATCATATTGATTTCTATGTTGTTCAAGAGTCATACCTTCCTGTAACCCTAATTGTAATGTTAAGGTTATAGGTCAGCCCCACCTTAATGTGATTAGTAATAAAAGTGAAAGATAATTAATATGGTTAATATTAATTATAAAGTGACTTATATAGGTCATCCCTATTGTGCCAATAGACACTTATGTTGATAGGACAATTCTAATATAAGTAAAGGAATATTCCCCATTGTGGAATCATATCCTTCAAACAATTTTGGAACTTTCAGCAAGTACATTCTCTTGGGAAAGTGTGCACCTCTCTTGGGAGCTAGTCTTCTAGGGTTTGAGCACTCTCTTGTTTGATAAGTCTTATTGGTGGTGAAGGTATTTCTCTTGAAGATTATAGAAAAGTATTTTTTTGTGTTTTCTTCCCTTGTTGAGAAGGGTTTCCCAGGATACTCCTTGTGTTCTTTTGCATGGTGTTTCTTCTTGTGATCTTGGATGTTGTAACATAATTGTTTATGGTTAAGACAAATGAAAAATTGAAATGAAATAAATTCTTAACCTAGATTATTGAACAATCAACATGGTATCAGAGAAAATGTCTTGAATATCCAATTGCACAAACACTTTCCATCCTTTCTCTATCACTTCTACAGAAACTGTATGACCCTCCTAGGGTTTCCAGAAATTTTGTATGACCTACTCTTTTGAGGGGTTTCAGCATTTAAAACTTGGAATATGAGGTAAAAAGGATATAATAGTGTATGGAATTCTTCATTGAACCTCCAACAAGTATCAGATTGCATTTCCGAGCATTTTGATTTTTTGGACCTAGGGTTTCTAGGGTTTCGCAAATTTCTACAAAAAAGTTCAGAATTATATTTCTGCAACTCCTTGAAGAATCTCTTCATCTTACTAGGGATATAATATTCCTCAAGGCTTATTGTTGGAAGTAATAATCCCAACAAAACCTAAAAGTGTTATCCTAGCTTAGCCGTTAGGTTTTCTAGCCTAGTTGACAAGGGTTTGTGAAGATGAGCAAAATCATGATGGGAGGAAAGCTTGATGATTCAAGCAAGCTCAATTCTAGGAAAACAATACCTCAAGGAAATGAAGACATCAACATCCAATCACTTTTAGGTATGGTTCCTATCAATGAAAATACTTGGTTAATTGACAATGGTGCCTCCAGGCACATGACCAGTCTTAGAAATCATCTAACACGTTTCGTTGAGAAAGAGACACATCTACATGTTTTTCTTGTAGATGATGCTAGATATAATGTAAGAGGAGTTGGAACCTCTACCTTCCAACTAGATTCAGACATGTAGCTTAAATTAGAAGAAGTACTATACGTACCCAGAATGAAGAGAAACCTTGTCTCTATTTCGGCCTTGGAAGAAAAAGGATACAAAATTACTTTCTCAGAAGGAAGAGTCCTTGCATGGCACAAATAATCTCATATAAACTCTTCCAAATTAATTGGTGTCCTAGAAAACATCTTGTACAAATTGACCATCAAACCAATCCAAGCCTTATTACATGACACTATCATCTTGAGTGAGTTATGCCATAGAAGACTTGCTCACATTCATTATAGAGCTCTTCCAGCTCTAGGAAAAATGATAACAAGTCTATCGGAGATACAGATTCAGCATAAAGGTGTTTGCAAAGGTTATTCCCTTGGTAAAAATGTTAAAGGATTCTTTCCAAGCAGTGATAATAGATCCAAGGAAATATTGGACTTGATACATTCATATGTGTGGACCAATGATTGTTTCATCTCTAAATGGGTACTTGTACTATGTACTCTTCATATATGATCACTCCAGGAAAACCTAGATTTACTTTCTAAAGAATAAGGATGGAGTCATTGCAAAATTTCAAGAATTCAAAGCTCAGATTGAGAACCAAACAAGAATAAAAATAAAAATATTAAGATCAGATAATGGAGGAGAATACACCTCAAAATAATTCGACATTTTTTGTATTGAAGAAAGAATCAAGAGGGAGTTCACAGTTCCTTACAACCCTCAACAAAGTGGGGTTGTTGAAAGGAAAAACAGAAATATCATTGATGCAACTAAAGAAATGATACATTATCAGTGTCTACCTATGACTCTATGGGAAGAAGCATGTATGACAACAATATATGTTCAAAACTAAAGTCCCCATCAGATTCTGAAGAACATTTCTTCGGAAGAAGCATTCACCAAAGTGAATCCTGAGATTGGACACTTCAGAATATTTGGATGTCCAGTATATCTTCATATACCCAAAGAAAAGAGATCCAAACTAGAACCTTCAGGAAGAAAGGGAACATTTGTAGGATATAGTGAATCCTCAAAAGCATATTGAATCTACATTCCAGGTCAGAGAAAAATTGAAGTAAGAAGAGATGTTACTTTTGAAGAAGAAGTAGTCTTCCAGAAATCCAGAGAAGCTCAGATGGAAATTGATAGTGAAACAATACTTTCTACTCCTTCATAAATTCAGAGGGAGATAAATATTATTCCAAATGAACCAATATCTCCAGTTGATCCAGTTTCTCCAGCAGATTCAGTTTCCCCAAGAAAAAGACCTAGAGACATCACAGTTGGACATAAAAGGCCTACTTGGGCCCGACAAACTATAGAAGAAGCAGAAGGTAATAAAGTTGTACAAGGAGAAACCATAGAAAGAAAGAAATCAAAGAGATTCTCAAGCCACCTTTCAGCCATGACCCACATTATTGAATCAGAGCCAACTTGTCATGGAGAAGCTTCAGGTGAACAAGTATGAAAATATTCCATGACTGAAGAATACCAATCTATATTAAAAAATGATGTATGGGATGTTGTTCCAAGACCATAGGGAAAGTCCATAGTGAATTCCAAATGGATTTACAAAATCAATCATGTTTTTGATGGTGTTAGCGATATTTCTTGTATAGGGGGGTAGAACACAAAAGAAGGGGTAAAAACCCACTTGTCCAAAGTTTCGGGCGACAACGTGCCCGTGGTAAGCAACAAGCAAGACCGGGCGGTCCAGATTTGCGCGCTCGGATCGACGACGCACATTGGATTCTGGACCCCCCTTGCCCTTTTACCTTTAAGCGGGAAGGGGGGGGTCCGGAATCGGGGGCGCACCTCTCCAATGGCTCAGATCGGCGCGCCCGAATCAACGGCGATGAAGACCATTCCGGACCCCCCGCGCCTTTCTACCTTTAAGCGGAGGGGGGGGGTCCGAAATCCCATATGCAGTTTCCGATGGCCATGATCGAGGAGCCCAGATCAACGGCTCAGGCACGGCCCCGACTTTCTCAGCTGCTCTGTCTTTAACCTGCATGGGCCCACCTCCTGTCATGTCATCTCTCTACCCACCTTTCCCTTGCCGCCATATGTTACCGTTCACCTCTTTTTCACACTTCCAGATGGCCTCTCCCTCATCTCATCATCCATTTATCACTCGCCACGTATCCTTTCCCTCCATGTCAGCCTTTCACCACATTAAACTTGCCTCGTCCATTCACCCGCTGTCTCTTCGCACATCCCTAGTGACTCATGTCAATCCCCCGCCACCTCTCTCACCTCTCATCGTCCTTTTCTCTGTCCTGACAGTTGAGGCCCCGTCATTCCATGGCTATACCTCACTTCCCGCACTGGTCTCCATAATCGTCCTACGAACCCATCAGTTATTCCAGGTGGCAGCGCGAGAAGTCGTCCATATCCCGAAGTGCTGAGTTGGTTGGGTCATTCTCAATCCCAAGAAGCAGTTATTGAAGCAGTTGGTGGTGGTTAGATATCGCCTCCGCCTTAATGGGAGAGCATAGCCATGAATTTAAGGCACGTCGATTCACCGTTGGAACTGTCAAACAATTAAGATTGCGTCTGACATAAGTTGCACGATCTTTCAGATGTTGACTGTCAGAGCCATGCAGACACAAAGCCTTCAATGCATTTTCTTGGTTCCGCTGCTATTGTTGTTTGGAGTATATGTAGGCATTTTTGCCATTTTTGTATCTATCGATGGTAGAGCTAAGCTCTCGACCGTAAAGTTTCAGCAAATACTTTGGTTTCCTGGTTATGCCTCTGTGTTTGAGATTTCTTGGTTTATAACAAACAGTTCTTCTTTCTTTCCATCTTGTTTCTTCTTATGCCGGAGAGTTCGCAGTTGAAGGATTCACGCGAACTTAGCAATCTTGCTATGATAAAGGATTTGTCGTGACATTGTTGTGTTTTCTGGTATTTGTATTTGAATGTGAAAGGATTTTGTGTTCGAATGCATTCTCGTTCAGTCTGTTGCAAACCGGATGTCTGCGATAGACCCTTGCACCCTTCTTGCGTAAGTCTTCCACCTACTCACCCTTTTTACTACGACTCACTGTTTGGAGTTTATCAAGACCTCACTCTTTCATGCATGCCTGGTCTGGTTTCTGAGTTGACACAATGTCGTTCTGAGTCTTCCTCCATTTGATCACCCTTAAACAAATCGTGACATTAAACTGATGGGCGTCGGGCTCTGCTCCTCCTAGCAATCTAGGAGTGACTTCTGATCGCCAACATTTCTGGTGCCGTTGTCGGGGATGAAGTTGAATATTTTCCCTAGGCAGAACGACATTGAGCCTCTGATTCTGAAGGTGCATCAGACATCAGAGCCCTTAAAGATTGTTGCTGTGCACCTGGCGACTC
>SNQJ01S0074977.1:69814-84722 GCA_010110895.2 Picea sitchensis
AATACCTGCATTTAAATAGAATTTGTACATAGTCCAGTTCTTGAATGTAAAACCAGTCTGCCACCTTTAGTTGAATGGATTACGGGAGCCCCACCTCGAGATCGACTTCCATGCATATTCTTTCACAGGAGTATTGTTCCTTTCTATCTTCTTTGTCTATGTATTTCCCAAGGGTGTTTCCAATGGATTCTAGAGACTTCGGATTCCAGCAATGCAGGGGTAAATGAGGAGGACACACCTAGACCAGAACAGTTGAGGGCACATATTGCTTTGGATCAAAATCTGGGGACCATTTTTTCAGATACAGACCTTGAGGGGCCATAAAATACGGTCTATTCCTGAAGATGAGGTTTCTGTCTTTTGGATTGTCAAAAAAAAAGACGTAGGATCCCCTGCTAACCAGATGGATTTTCATGCCTTCTTTTACTAGGGTGCTCTAGTTCCTCTGCACCCATGTGTTTACTAATTTGGGGGAAGGCTATAAGCTCATGAACTACCCAATGATCCCCCTCTCAGCCAAGGTAAGANCAATCTTGTTATGATAAAGGATTTGTCGTGACATTGTTGTGTTTTCTGGTATTTGTATTTGAATGTGAAAGGATTTTGTGTTCGAATGCATTCTCCTTCAGTCTGTTGCAAACCGGATGTCTACGATAGACCCTTGCACCCTTCTTGCGTAAGTCTTCCACCTACTCACCCTTTTTACTATGACTCATTGTTTGGAGTTTATCAAGACCTCACTCTTTCATGCATGCCTGGTCTGGTTTCTGAGTTGACACGATGCCGTTCTGAGTCTTCCTCCATTTGATCACCCTTAAACAAATCGTGACATTAAACTGATGGGCGTCGGGCTCTGCTCCTGCTAGCAATCCAGGAGTGACTTCCGATCGCCAACAGATGGAAGCATTGAAAAATACAAAGCAAGATTTGTGGCTAGAGGGTTTTCACAAATTGAGGGAGTTGACTATGACGATACTTTTGCACCAGTAGCCAGATATGCCTCCATCCGATATATCATTGCACTATATTCTTCCATGGGTTGGAAGATACATTAGATGGATGTAAAGAAATCTTTTCTCAATGGTGAAATTGAGGAGGAAGTTTATATTGAGAAGCTAGAAGGTTTCGTTGTACACAACAAAAAATCTCATGTATGTAGGTTGAGGAAAGCCCTATATGGTCTAAAGAAAGCACCACGTGCTTGGTATGAGAAAATGGATGGATTTCTAATGAGTTTGGGCTTCAAAAAAATAGGTGTTGATCCAAACTTGTATTATCACATTGATGGCAATGAGTGTCTAAGTTTGGTCTTATATGTGGATGATCTTTTCCTCACTGGTTCAGAGAGATTCATTGTTGAATAAAAGCAAGCATTGACTGCTAAATTTGGAATGAAGGATTTGGGCCTGATGCATTATTTCTTGGTACTAGAAGTATGGTAGAGAACAGATGATATTTTCCTAAGTCAAGGAAAATATACTATGGAGATATTGAAAAAGTTCAGTATGACAGAATGCAAATCGATGCCTACTCCAATGGTAATGGATTTAAAGAAAATGAGTGAAACTGATTCAGGATATGTATATCCACATTTATATCGACAGTTGATTGGCTCTCTGATGTATTTGGTTAACACCGGACCAAACATTTTCTATCCAGTAAATGTGCTTAGCCAATTTATGAGCCAATCGAAACATACACACTGGATAGTTGCAAAACACGTATTGAGATACTTATGAGGCACAATTGGTTATGGTCTGAGATATGCATCCAATGTGGACTTGATCTTGCAAGGATATGGTGATGCATATTGGGCAGGAACTGCAGTAGATAGAAATAGCACCTCCAGTTTTTGCTTTACCTTAGGATCGACCATGGTTTCCTGGTGTAGAAGAAAACAAAACTCTGTGGCTTTAAGCACAGCAGAGGCATAGGACATTGCACTGAGTGTGGCATTTCATGAAGCAGTATGGCTTTGAAAAATTTTGACTAAATTGTTCAATCATGATATGGATCTGAATACTATTCATTGTGATAACCAAAGCTATGTAAAGATATCCGAGAACCCAGTGTTTCATGATAGATCGAAACACATTGAAATCAAGTATCACTATATCAGATACATGGTGCAGAGAAAGATAGTACACGTGTAGTATATTTCTACACATGAACAAATTGTAGATGTCTTCACTAAACCACTTGCCTAGACAAAGTTTGAGTATTTCCGTGATAGACTTGGCCTGGTGGAAAATTGCTCCCTAGATAAGAGGGAGTGTTGATGATTGTAGCTATGTGAGACATTCTCCAACTTACAAACCTATGAGATGCGGATCATTGCTACTATGTGAGTCTTTCTCCAGCTTAAAAACCTAAATAGAAATCCCCTAAGAAGGGTGTGTGGTTCCTATCTGAGACAGAGATGGAACATAGAGATGACCTCCTCCATTCAGAAAGTTGAGAAGAACTCTACATGATTCTCATGTGGGAAAAGGCGATCTGTTGAGTTAGACGTGCCTATGGTTGAGCACAAGGTGAACGTGTGAAATCCTAAAGTGTTGGCTGCATCATCCTGAGAAAATAAATGAAGATGATGTATTAGCCTCCTCTGAGCAACAAAGTTGATGATAAAATCCATATGACTCTCCTATGTGAGACAGTGGGAAAGAATATCTATTGAGTGGATGTGCCTGTGGACGAGCACAGGTGAACGTGTGAAGAAGTGGTTCTTCTTTGTAATGCAATGAGCCAAATATTTGGACATCCCTATGGATGTGCCCCTAGTGGATGAGCACTATTGGCTGTATAAGATCCCTTGCTATGTTGTTCAAAATTCAGACCTGCCTATAACCCTAATTGTAATGTAAAGGGTACAGATCGGCCCCACCTTAATGTGATTAATAATAAAAGTGAAAGATAATTAGTCTGGTTAATATTAATTATAAAGTGACTTAGAGAGGTCGGCCCTGTTGTGCCAATAGACACTTATGTTGATAGGACAAGTCTAATATAAGTAACGGAATATTCCCCATTGTGGAATCATATCCTTCACACAATTTTGGAAATTTCAGAAAGTACATTCTCTTGGGAAAAGTGTGCACCTCTCTTGGGCACTAGTATTCTAGAGTTTGAGCACTCTCTTGTGTGATAAGTCTTATTGGTGGTGAAGGTATTTCTCTTGAAGATTATAGCAAAGGATTTGGCTAGGTTTTCTTCCCTTGTTGAGAAGGGTTTCCCAGGATAATTCTTGTGTTCTTGTGCATGGTGTTTCTTCTTGTGATATTGGATGCTGCAACATAATTGTTTATGGTTAAGACAAATGAAAAATTGAAATGAACTAAATGCTTAACCTAGCTTATTGAAAAATCAACATTATATCTAGATCAAATTATTGGACCATTTCCATCCAGTTTCCTCTTCTTTCCCCCATCTCATGTTGAGTGAATAGGGATCGAGCTGTAGGATGAGGCACAATGACTTTGGTGTGGTTTTTTAGTATATAAGATCTGAAATTTTTTACTGCCTTGTACACCACATAATCATTCTTGTCTATAGAAGGGTAATTTATTTCGTCCCCTTGGAGATTAGTGCTCATAAATGAGATTGGTGCCTCACTGTTGGCATAATCCTTCTGAGTCAATACTACAGCTAACGATTGGTCGGAGGTAAAAGTGTAGAGGAAAACATCTTTGCCAAAGTCAGGACTTCGCAACACTAGAGCTTGAGATATTGCATTCTTAATATTGGTGACAGAAATTTTCCGTTCATCATCCCACTTAAATTCAACATAATTGTGGATCATATTTTGTATGGGTTTGATGGTTTCAGCGAAATCAAGGGTGAACTTCCTCACAAAATTGATTTTCCCAAAGAAGGATTGCATAGCCTTTTTGTTGTGGGCTAATGGAAGCTGATTTATTTCCCTAATTTGTTTTGGGTCTATGTGAATTCCTACTTGAGATATAATATGACCTAGCAATTTCCCTTCCTCGACACCAAAGATAGTTTTCTCAGGGTTTAAGGATATACTGTATTTCCTACACCTTTCAAAAATCTGGGTTAGGTGTTAGATTTGATCTTCTCTATTCTTTGAATACACAATCATGTCATCCAAATAAACTACTACACATTTGTTGATTGGTCCCAGAAAATCCATGTTCATGGCCCTTTGGAAGGTTTCCCCTACATTGATTAACCTAAAGGGTATGCGTTTATAAGCAAAGGTTCCCCACTTGGTTCGGCAGGTAGTTTTCAATCATTCTTCCTCTAAAACTATAACTTGGTTGTAACTTGAAAAAATGTCTAGCAGGGAAAAGACCTCAAAACCAGACACAGTCTGCAAGATTTTCTCCATCGATGGGACTGGTTAATTGTCCTTTTCAGATGCTCGGTTGAGGTTTCTGAAATCCAAGAATAGGTGGACCTCCCTAGACTTTTTCCTGACTAGAAATAAATTTTCTACCCAGGCAGAGTGTCTAACATGAAATATAATTTTAGCATCTAGTAATGTTTTTAGCTTCTGGCACATGAGGGGTTCCAGAGATGGGTGGTACTTCCGGAGCTTTTGTTGGAAGGGTTTTACTCCGGGTTTTAACAGGATTGTGTGTTGAATGTTACGAGTATCATAAGTCTTTAGATATCGGTAGGACCATGTGAAAACATCTTGATATTATCTGAAAAGTTTGAGATGGGCCTTCCTTTCTTCTTTAGATAATTTCTTGCCAAGATTTATATTCTTAGGATTTTTTGGGGTTCCTAGATTTATAGTCTCGTACATGGGATAGGAACTCACTATCTTTGTGTTCGTTGACCCTTTAAATATTTCCCTTAATTGAAAGGGGTTCTCTAAATTGGATACCCCTTTAGGTATTGTTGGAAACCTCGATTTTTCAGTCGATTGATCTATTTCATCTCTTTGTACATGGGGATCGGTTTCTATTAGTTGTTCCTGAAATATTTCATAGTCAATAGCCAGATATTTAAAATTTTCCTAATTGGTTAAGAAGTTTATGATCTGTTCATCTCCTTCAAAGACCTTTCAATTAGAAATATTGTTGGGCACCAACGGTTTGTAGAGTATCTCCACAGTGAACCGAGAGACTTCAAAGTCTTCTAGCCTTGAGGCAGCAGTGGCCAGGGAATCAACAAGAGTGTATTTTGTTTTGGGGATCGTTGTAATGTTGAAGGCTTCAAAATGTTCTATTAGTATGTGCACTTCCTGTTGATAATTCCTTAGGTGGGGAGAGTTGTAGTGTATAGTCTTCCTTAATTTTCTAACGATGATTCCAGAGTCTCTGAAAACCTTTAGTTCTTTAACGTTTAAGTCTATGGATTTCTTTAGCCCTTCTACTAGAGCTTCATACTCAACAATGTTGTTTGTGAATTCAAATTCTAGTCTCCAGGACAGGAAATTTTGTTTACCTTTAGGATCAATGAGGATACACGCCGCTCTTGATCCTTCTTGCGACTTAGACCCATCAAAGTACAAGGTCCAAAATTGTGAGAAAAAACCATCAGTTTCTTTTTACCTACCATTTTCCTCCTTTCCTCCTATCCGCTCTGTGGTTTTTAAAAGAGGTTCTTGACAGAAGAGGATTTCTTCTGCCACAGTCAGCAAATTTTCTTGAAAAGTCATTTTGGAGTTTTTAGTCAGAGGGACATCAGATGAGAGAGGTGAGAAATTACCGAAATCGAAGTCGCAAGAATAGTTGCCTAGCACGAGGAAAACTGTCGGAGAGGGTTCATTGAGGGATTATAGGTCAGTGACAGTATGTTTGAGATACCTTTCCCTATCGATCCTGATCATATTCGTGTGTCCCTTTAATGGGAACCAAAAGTGAGCCCAGTCTGTAATAAAGTATCCGTTCAACTTATCAGACCAATCTTGACTAAGTAGTAATCCATAAGCTTCTGGGATATCTACTACAATGATGTCAATCACTTGAATACATTTCGGGTGTGTTTCCATTCTGATCATGACATCCTTGAGTTCTCCCATAACTTGCACCTGGGTTCTATATAGTTGTATCACATGTTTATCACTTTTGAGAGGGACTGTGTTTAATTTCCTGCAGATAGATAATGGCATAACATTGGAGGATGCCCCTGAGTCATCCAAACAATTATGGAGGTTTTTGTTGAAGACTTCAAATGTCAAGAGGAACGGTGGGACAAAAGGCTTTCCATTTTTATCTTCAGAGAAAGTGTTTATAGTTGGCTTATTTCTTATATCTGTGAGGGATGGATTTTCTTCTTGGTTAGTGCTTGTTATAGGATTTTCTACTAACTTCAAAGATTTTAAAAGAAAGTCCTTTTTCTAGGGGATTCTGCACATGTCCATGACTGATATATTAGCCTTCAACATTTTCAAATATTCTACTATGTTGTATTCTAGCCTGGGTGATTCTCGTGTATGGATGTTTATAGGATTTATATCGGAGTCAAAAGATTATTTCGGGTGATCGGACGTTTTTTTTCCTCTTGAAGTGTGGGCCACGGTAAGGTTGTTTGAGACCGGCTGACCCCTACTTTGCATTTTCACATACAAGACCTCATTGGGTGGTTCTTGAAAGTCCAAGTCCCATAGCAACATGGTTGTTTCTTCTAGTGGATCAAGTTCTTCCTGATCAACAATATTCATCATTGATCCGCTTAATTGTTCGGTAAGGGAAACATCATCTAAAAACCGATTGGCCATCAAATTCATGGCATGCACCCATTGTGGGAAGTCTCCTTCAAAAATTTTCTCTTGGTGATAGGTACATAAAGAGTCGGATGCTACATTTCCTAGGTCGATCTTTAAGTTGGTTGGAGGAGGTTCAATTTCTTTGAATGATGGATTTCTTTTAAAAAAGGGTTTATAGGGCCTCTGGCCTTGGTTTCCCTCCCATGCACTTCTTTTCATTTCTATTATTTCGTTTGACAACTTCTTTATCATTCGTTGTAGGTATTTTATGTCTCCACTTCCCTTTTCAGGACCTTGTTCTATTTTTTTCCCTGGGGGTTTGGTTAATAAGAGTCCTCTCCTTGGTGGAGGTTGAACTTATTTCTTAATTAGTGAGACCTGACCTTCTTTAAATCCCTTCATTTGGAATTAAATTGTTTTGGCTTCCTTGAAATTATCGGCTAGGGTTGTTTTGGCAACTCTTTTTACAAACATGGAAATGGAAGCAGGGAGAGCATTAGCATATACTTCAATTTGCAACTCCTAAGTGGGTTTAGCTTTAGGATGAAATTTATTTAGGATAGTGGTGAATCATTGATTGATGTCTTTAACCTTCTCTTTTGAACTCATGGTGGCGGTGAACAACTCAGCCATCAATGCTCCTATATTGTTTTCTTCTGTGAATTTGTCCAAAAAATCCTTTTGAAACTTTGTCCAACTAGTTACGGACCCTACCGGCAGGTTAAAATACCATGAAGATGATGAATTTTCAAAGGTATAAGGGAAAATCCTGCATCCTACGTCTTCATGTTGGACATTCAATAGTCAAATAGCTAGTATGAACTTATTGATATGTTCTTCAGGCAATCTTGAGGTTTCAGGGTCAAATTTAGGGAGTAACGTTTATGGATGTCGACGAAGGTTATGTACTCATCCAGGTATTTCCAGAGCATCTATGGCCAACCACGATTGATTATCATGAGGTGGGTTTCCCATTTATTCATTATGATCATTGTTATCCTCCGTTTCATCTGACTCTGAAGCTGAGCATTCTGAGTTAAACCCTTCCTTCTTAAAAAAATCATCGAGCGCAGAGCAGTTACCAGCTGGTGTTTCGGAGATCAGATTGAGGGGATGTTCGATTTCAGTGAGGGAGAAATCTATCACATATTCTGCTGTGTGGACAAAAACCTAGCCGGGGGTGTCGACCATTGTTTTTCTTACTTCTTTTCTATGAGGAAGTAACGGGGCTAAGGGTAACGCTCCAATTTGTTGGGCGTAAGCTTTGTGATTCTTTTGAATTGGTTCAAATCCTCGTGGGGAAGAGTGTAAGGAATTTCAGGGAATAAATATTCTTCCTCTCGCTGGGGTGAGCTACTCGTTTCAGGAGTACTCAGTGTATGTGGGTTGTCTTGAGAATGACTAGCCATGCATGTGGATTGTTTTGAATCTATAGGTTGTGTGAAATATTATATTAGAAATATTATTATCCATTCATTCATCGACCCTCCTTCTAGTGAAAATTATGTTGAGGGGTCCTAAATCCATTTAACTCAATAGTAGGAACCAAACCCACCATCGAGGCCAAATTACACTCTGTAGCGTTTGATAGTGGAATGGTTCTCTAGTTCTTGCGATCTAGCCAATTAATCGATGGGCTTTACGTAGTGATTTACAAGATTTTCTCTTTTGAAAACTCCTTCAGTTTGAACGTTCTCTTTTTGTAATTTCTCTTATTAGATGGGTCTGATAAAAGATAGGTGCTGGTATAAACCAGCTGGGTAGAGAAAAAGGGGGAAAACTTAACTACTGAAGAAGGCTAAGCTCGGGATAACCCTCGTGCTCAAGCATGCAGACAAATATTTTCACACCTACGACAAGCCTAGTACTAATACATCAACTTGTTGGTATTTCAATTATTGAATGAAATACAATTATCGAAAGAAACATACATGCAATAAAATGATGGCAAGAAAATTAGTTTCCTTACCTCTAATCACTAATCACACATTAACACAACGATTTTCTTTCCACCATTAGAGATAACAAATATAAAAGTATTGAATCAGCTAACTTATCAATAGATTTTAGAAACTCTTGCTCATTACAGCATCCACTCATGAGATAAAGTCAGAATTAATTCCTCCTTATGATCCAATCACACACGCCTTTGATGTAAAACAAAAATTTGTCTCTGGTCCTAAGCAGGACTTCTCAATTAAGGTAGTTCTGAAATAGTTCTTTACAATTCTAAAAGTGAGGGTCTTTGCCAAAACCATTGACCTTTTCTAAAAGGTCAATCCTCTTATTTATAGCAAATTATTAAGTAAAAATAACTATCAAAAGTGCAATCTAAGTAAAACAAAACATCGCCACATGGTGCTTCCCTCTCTCTATCTTCTAAGAGTAATCAAATAGCTTCACTTAAGTGGATGAATATTCTCATGCTCTGACCATTTGATGAAGAGTTGCTTGCATGTGTTGACATATGGGAGGCTGTGTTGGTCCATCGAGGCCGAAAGGATCTCCTTTATCTCCACTGCCTGTTCATGATACTTGACTAATTTAACACTTAACTATTGTAATTTTGTCCGAGCCTTGATTGGGTGCTCCATGAACTGTTGTACTTGACCTCGAACCATGTTTTCCACCTTTGATATCTCTACAATCCACGATGAATCTTGTTCTGCATGTTGTTTTACTATGTCATGCAAGTCAACAAAGTCTAAGGGTGAGTCGAATTCTGGGAGACCGATGTCTCTCATCCCCCGATTGATCTTGGTCTAGATTCTTTCACAATCGACCCATTTATCTTGAATCTCTCATTGAGGTTCTTGGTCCATCTTCACCCAGTGTTCGGTCGAATTCCTTATACGATCGATGTTTTTGTCCCTTAGCACTCGAATGTCGTGCTCTTTGGCGTCTCAACCCTTTTGAACCATGTTGATGTAATCAATTCTTTACACCGCTTGGTGGGCCTTCTCATACTATATTTCCATGTATTTTCACGTCGCTAGCGCCATAAGGGTGTCTTCTGGGAACTCGACTATCCCTACAGTGAAAAGGTCCCTCTCACTCGTGAATTTGTTGTAGGCATCTTGGAATTCACTTCTCAAAAATATCATGACCTATGTGGAGTCCTGATAGTATTTCTCCAAATGGCGCAGATGCTCCAACTCCTTTAGCGCAGCAGCCAACACCTCTTCAACCTTACTTTCTCTATCCAGGGTAGCATTTGTGATTTTCATCCCTGTGTCGATAAGCTCAGACGTCTTGGCATGCTCTATGCTAATAAATTTCTCCTTTGTGGTGATGAGGATCGAATTGTCCAAAGTAAGCATCATTTTCTTAGTGGTTCTCTTCACAATGTATTTCCTCTTTTAGTCATCGACGATTGCTTGTATATCGGTGACCTCATCAACAGGTTCAGGGATTTGTTTTTCTCCCCAAGTAAGAGTGTTTCCCAAGCTCTCGACGGTGTATATCTGATCAAGACTGGGTTCCTGAACCTCTTGTGTATGTCCCGATGGATCAGCCTCTAGTTTTTCTCATCAAGTGATAAAGTATTGGTCAAAACTGAGGAATCAGGGGCAGGTTCAATACTTACTTGGTAATCGGTTTTTGAAACGTCGATTTCCTATTGTGGAATTTATTCTCCTTGTTCGATCGATCCTAGCTCATCCCTCGAGTTTTCCATTGGGGTTCTCGGTATGCTGAGTGGCTCAGCTTCCAAGGCACTTTCTACCTCATGCTCGTTCTGTGGACGACTCTGACTTGGAGCATCGGGACTTGGGGTGGATTCTTTCTTAGATCCTTTCTCTTTTGTAATTTTCACCGAAGTGACCAGGGACACCTATGAACTCTCCTCATCATCATAGATGGTTATTAAATCGAACAAGGGATTTTGTATACTTGTTCTCCCTGATTTCCTCTCCATCTTAGGTCGAGCCGAAACTTCCTCTACTGATCCAACCTGTGGTGGTGGAGCTTCAGGGTTATCTGACCCGGTGGTTTCTTCAATATGTATCAGATCTAGGCCACTTGGTTCCCCTCGGCATTTGATTGGGTCATGAGCGGGGACCCTCACCATATCTACTAGATTAGGATCATTTTTCAATTGATCAATGATTCTTTGTGCCCCTTCTATCAAGAGAAACCCCTTTCTTTGTGCCTCCATTGTTTCTGACTCTCTGATTTCTTCCCTGGATTTGAGGGCCTCTTTTGTTGTTTTTTCTATCGTTTCCACCTATTCATCCATGCTCATGGACTTGAACCTGGTCATGTTTTTGTTGGCCATCCTTTGCACCACCTCGTCCCAATCCTGGGCACACTCTGTAAAAATTTCATCCTCAAACTTATCATGAGAATATGGCCAGCAAGATGATACTTGCAAAGTGTGTTGGGGGACCAAACCTTTAGGATCGTTCTTGCGCAATCGACCTATATGGAATCTAAATTCCATTTGGTTAATCCCCTCTTGTTTGTCTTGAGCAATATCCTTCACCCAATAAAACCCTATATGAAAATCGTAGTGTATGAAATCTTGTTTCTTGTCTTTGACCAATGTGGCGTTATAGCCCTCCAGGATGGTATGATAATAGATTTATCCCACAACAAGCCAGTATGGGACATGAGTTGGTAGGATATGTGGTGCTTTGGTGGCCCCAAACAACCTGATGTAGGTTGAGCGTTCGTCCAAGTACCAATGGCCTACCTTGGCTATTATTTTCTTGGCTGTAGTAGATAGTCTTGGATATTCCTTTTTAAAAAATAATAAAATGAATGTGGGCGATGAATTCATCGCAAATGAGTGCATAATATTTCTTGTACCTATTCTCCCATAGTATTCTAAAGTAGATGTGGACTGGGAACTATGCAACAAGCCATCTTAAATTCATTCTAGCGAAGACATTCCTTGTGCACATGCAATCGAGCAGGTACAAGGCCATGTAGAAAGTGGGTGCCTCACTTTCCTTCGATGTTTGAGCATGTTGTACACAGATGCTCAATTTTTTTGAGATTATCGTTGCCTAGTTGAAGCTGCTCCCGAATATCTCTACTATGTATGCCAAAGACATCCATGCTTCCAAAAACTTGGAGAAATCCTTTTCTCCATATAGCCGGCAGATGAGAGCCATCAAATAGATGTATGGCTCCCTCAGGTTGATTGTTTTGTCCCATCCATTTCTCTGATTAGTGAACTTATTTTCCTCCTTCCAACATGAATCCATCAACCGGCTAGTGTCATTGAATTCATAGAACTTCACCACGATGTTCATGTTGAGTCGCTCCTCTGCGTCCCTAAGATTGTATTATTTATATAACTCTATCAAGAGGAAAACTCTGACGCATATGCCATTCTTATCATTGATGAAGCACGTATTCCTTTCTGTATGGTCGATGAGCCATTTCAGAACCTCTATGCAGGGAAAAATAGGGGTTTTTCTTTCCACCATGTGTAAATACGACCATCGGATGTTGGGGAACACCTGGTCATCGAGCGCCCTTAGATCCGGGTTGTTGTGTGGGATATACTCTAGTTATTATTCTCGGCTAAATATGTTGAATAAATCCCCCCACTGTGGGAGAACTACCTTGGATCCATTTCTTTCCTCTGTATCACCAAAGGCCGGAGGCTGAACAAAATCTTTCTTTATTGTTTTTTTGACAAAAATTTCCGCTCTAGAGGTGTACTCCAACTGCCTCATAGTCCCTAGAGAAGGACCTTTTCCTATATCGGCTTCTTTCAACTATGGTGCTCTCGGTGAGCATCTGGTGGTTGGATTTCTTGATGGGATCTTACCTACAACTATAACATAGTTTAGAGATTGTGAAATAAAATCGAGTGCGCATGTATAAATTATAACCAACAAATTGATACACTTGGATACATACCTCTGAAGCTTGTTAAACCTAGTTTTGATAATCAAAAGGGGCATTACAGTCTCGAATTGCTCACTTTTCGCCTTCAGACGCTCTAGAATTCAACTTACACACAGAATGATTTTTTTCAAAATGGTTCTAGAGATTTAAACAGGGATGATATTATTGAGTCGCATCAGCCATTCAATTCGGGTTATGAGTAAAATTTCAACAAATCTGCCACCAGATATTTAGAGATGTTTAAATTTAAATTCATCATGGGTTGACAATGAAGGCATATGTGGTAATGTGGTCTATCGGTGATTTCAAAATGTTTTTGTCTAATTGGCTCACGGGGTAGAAAGTAATGCGGGATTGGGCAATAACTAGTTCATTAATTGTCCAAAATCTGATCGTATCTTATGACACAAACATCCCATCGTTCCTCTCTTTCAGTTGGTGGATCGAGGTGTTGATCTTATGGTAGCTGTGGGAGGTATTTACCTCCATGTGTAAACCTGAAGAGAATAGAATATTCCAGGAAGAAAGAAGAAACCCTAATGAGTTGGCTAATAACCCTAGAAGACATGTCGGCTCAAGAGGATAACTTGTATTAGGTTATTAGCCTCCAAGAGAAGAAGTTGGCCAGAAAAAATAATACATATTGAACAGACAAATACCTAGAATGAGAAGCAGTTAACTCGATTTACTATAAATACAAGATGTCAGTCTTCATTCTGGCTAGCAGTCTCAGAATTGTAGAGCAGCACTTGTGTGCACTGTAGTGCCCAATTTTGTGCGCGGGTTTGGAGGAGAGTTTCCATTGCAACTGTTTCAGCTAGAAGATCATGTTTGGCTTGGACTATCTCTTGGTTAGGGTTTGGACTATCTGATCATATATTTTCGGTGAACTATCCTTGGGGAAAGGTGCGCTACCCTTTGTTTGGCTATTTATCCTAGTGTTTTCTTCCGGAGTGATTCTCTATCAAGGTTAAGGTGCTCGGAGGGTGGCTTCGACCTATGGTTGGGTGACAATAGTGATATTGTCAATGGTAAAATGAGCACATTCATTCATATTCTAACAGGTTATGGGCCCACACCTTCTTCATTCAGTCTGACCGCTAGAAGGAAACATAGCCGTAAGGATATTAAGCTCGTTGAAGAACTGTCGCTAGGGTTTCTAGAAGGAGCAGTCGGCACAACACTTCCTCTTGGGTTACTAGCAAGTGCAGTTGCAGAAACCCTAATTCTCTCATTGAGGCACCTTAAGTGAAGGGATTGACCTAATTTTTGGATAGATCAGTGTGCCCTAGCCTAGCACATCTCCTGGTCCTCTCAGTAAGCCAAGACGTCAAGTTTGAGTTTTTGGTCAAATCTAGGGTTGATCAAGTCAAAGAAGCCATGACTTACTCTATGAAGTCAGAGAACAATTTATATGGAGATTCTAACTTTAGAGCATGGAAGACAAGGATTGACCTTATCCTTTCTAATAATAAAGTGTTGAATATCATGAAAGGAAATATCGTGCAACTAGAGTTTGAAGAAGGAAAAGAAAAGGAACCGCAAAACGTTGCATTTATGGAGAAGTTCAAAGATGGTGACATCAATGCCATGAGTATCATAGTGGACTCTATAAAAGACCCCTTGATACCCTACATCTCCCATATTGACTCATCGAAGAATATGTACGATGCCCTAACAAACCTCTTTTCAGTCAAAAACATTGGACAAATAATGAGTCTAAAGAATGAGCTACGTGACATGAAGATAAATGATGATGATAGCATAACATCATACTTTGTGAGGATCTCCCAGTTAAGAGATCAACTGCAAGCTATTGAAGAGATCATTTTAGAGAAGGAATTGGTAAACATAGTACTCAATGGTCTTTCCAAGACATGGGATGCATTTGCCGCAAGCATGAACACAAGGAAGGAGTATCCTACATTTGAATAAATTTGGACTTGTTGTGCTCAAGAAGAATCCAGGATCAGTGCAAAAGAGAAACCCCAAAATAAGTACGATGATCAATCCTTCATAGCAAGATTCAAGAATTTCAGGAAAAAAAGGAAGTTTGGTTCAAGGAAGAAGCCAAATCAAGAGAAAGATATTTCATAAATACAACGCTTCAACTGCCGAAAGTATGGTCACTACAAGAATCATTGTCTCAAACTAAAGAAAAGGAAGGAGAAACACAAAGCATCAGTTTCCGAAGAAAAGGAACCTACAAAGAAGACTAAGCAGGATGAAAGAGACTTCTTCTTATGAAGGTAAAAATACTCTTTTTAGTTCTTGTACATATCTTGTTTGCATCGTCTCTGTACATATATTGTATATCTATCTCTCGAAAGATAATGTGTTCCAAGAAGAACTATACCTATGGAA
>SNQJ01S0074977.1:84772-99020 GCA_010110895.2 Picea sitchensis
TGGAAGGAAGCATAACTACAAGAATATTAAGCTCATTGAAGAACTGTTGCTAGGGTTTCTAACAGGAGCATTCACCATAACACTGTCACTAGGGTTACTAGCAGGTGTAGTTGCAAAAACCCTAATCCTCTCATTGAGGAACCTTAATTGAAGGGATTGACCAAATTGTTGGATATATGAGTGTGCCCTAGCCTAGCACACCTCCTGGTACTCTCAGCAAGCCAAGATGTCAAGTTTGATTTTTTGGTCAAATCTAGGGTTGATCAAGTCAAAGCAGCCATGAATTACTATATGAAGTCAGAAAACAAGTTATATGGAGATTCCAAATTCAGAGTGTGGAAGACAAGGATTGAACTCATCCTTGCAAAGAATAAAGTGTTAGATATCGTGAAAGGAAAGATCGTGAAACCAGAGTTTGAAGAAGAAAAAGAGAAAGAACCGTAGAACGTTGCAGTTATGGAAAATTTGAAAGGCGGTGACATCAATTCCATGAGTATCATAGTGGAATCTATAAAAGACCACTTGATACCCTACATCTCCCATCTTGACTCATAAAATAAGATGTACGATGCCCTAACAAACCTCTTCTCAGTTAGAAACATTGGATAAGTAATGAGTCTGAAGAATGAGCTTTGTGACATGAAGATGAATGATGATGATAGCATAACATCATACTTTGTAAGGATCTCCCAGTTAAGAGATCAACTAAAAGCAATTGAAGAGATCATTTCAGAGAATGAATTGGTAAACATAGTACTCAATGGTATTCCCAAGACGTGGGATGCATTTGCCGCAAGCATGAACACAAGAAAGGAGAATCCTACATTTGAAGAACTTTGGACTTGTTGTGCTCAAGAAGAATCCAGGATCAGTGCAAAAGAGAAACCCCAAAATAAGTATGATGATCAATCCTTCACAACAAGATTCAAGAACTTCAGGAACAAAAGGAAGTTTGGTTCAAGGAGGAATCCAAATCAAGAGAAAGATATTTCATAAATACAATGCTTCAACTGTCAAAAGTATGATCACTACAAGAATCATTGTCCCGAGCTAAATAAAAGGAAGGAGAAACACGAAGAATTAGTTTATGAAGAAAAGGAACATACAAAGAAGACTAAGAAGGATGAAAGAAACTTCTTCTTATGAATGTAACAATACTCTTCTTAGTACTTGTACATATCTTGTTTGCATAGACTCTATACATATATTGTATATCTATCTATTAGAAGATAATATGTTCCAATAAGAACTATACTTATGGAAGAACAACAATATAAGGATTGCTATCATTATACTGTTGGAAGATTGGTTGTTGTCATTGATGTCAACCCTAGTCATGGGTTTGGACCGCAAGATTGATGAAGGTATTTGGACATGAAGGACAATGCACATGCAGATAAAACACCCATGGATGGATAGTATACATCATGTTGTTTCCATTGGTATGTGTCACGTCACGTGTATCCTCATGGTTGAGGAGAAATGAATTTTTGAAGATGACGAAGTGAATTGAAGAAGGAAGTACATGTAGGCCCTGAAGATAATTAAAGAAAAGAATTACAAAATAAGAAAATGTCAGGTCAACCCTAATGTTAAAAGGAAGTGACATAAATTGTATAAATAAAGATCATTATACATTCATTTTATAAAAAAGTCGAATTTAAGAGAAAATCAGAAGTAAAGAATGACATATTTCAAGGGAGGATGAAAACTTTTGGTGATGTGTTCTAAGGTATGTTATTTTAAGGTCATCTTACCATTTTCACTATAAAAAAATTTCTAGAACGATTTAGATGGTGAAATGGCTATGTTATTGAGAAGACATATCAAGGTACCTGTGGTAAAATTTTTAGTTCTTGATTAACTATAATTATGGAGATACACTCTGTGGAAGATAGGGTTTTTGACCAGTCTTGAAGCTAGTCAATAAACAGGTGTTCTGGGTAAAACAATCTTAACTTCTTCATAGAGAATCCAAATGAAGTGGAACAAATTGAATTGGAAATAGTATGGACTATAGTTTCTTTTGTGTGAGTTTCAGAATCTGATGTTAAATATTGAGCACAGTGCATTCTATACAAGTTCGGTCTCTTGAATAAACCAGAATTGAATAAGGTCTACCATTCTCTCTATAACTTATTTTTGGGGAGGATTCAAGGAGTGAAAATTAGAGAAGTTTCAGACAATAAATTGAGTAATATTATCTATAGGATCAGAGTATTCCAATAATTGAATAATTGTAGAAATTAAAGAAGTCTCAGGAAGCATTATCAGGTTCTATGTGATGGTTGGTTAATGGTGATGATTTAATGTGAAGTTTTATTATCTCTCATATATTCTTGGGTGGAAGGAAGGGGAAAGGATGGATAGTTCAAATATCTCTTGATATTGGAGGATTGTATCTTCCTCTTGGAGGTTTATCCCTCCCTTTACATTTGGAAGTTGTAGCTACCTTTGGAAGTCATTACTTCCCTTGNGATGTGTTTCACTGTTTGATCAAGTACCTGTGTGCTACTTGGTGTGGTAGTGTACCACTGGATTGTAGTTGTGTACTACTATGGATAGACACAGTTGTGTTATAATGAATGATATTGTTCCAATTGACTTGAACACTATTAGCAGTGTTGAAAATGATTATCAGCTAGATGGGTGATCAATGAACAAATATTTTCCAGACAGAAAATGGTTCAGAACATTTACTCTTCTAGATTAGAATAATGGCTCTTGTGTCACTCTGTAGAGTGAGTATCATTACTCATATAGATTATGGTTCTGAGAGATGATGCAGCTGATGACACTGATGGTGATGATGGTGTTCATGATCTAGTCATGAGATAGTCTATACAACTATGTTGATGCTACCAAATGAATGGTATATTTGTGCTCAAGACCATTACCTGTAATACCTCCCTAGCTAGGAGGGAGTGTTAATATTATGGTAGTTGTGGGAGGTATTTACCTCCACATGTAAACCTGACGATAATAGAATATTCTGGAAAGCAAGAAGAAACCCTAATGAGTTGGCTAATAACCCTAGAAGACATGTCAGCTCAAGAGGATAACTTTTATTAGGTTATTAGACTCCAAGAAAAGAAGTCGGACATAAGAAATAATATATATTGAACAGATAGATACCCAAAATGAGAAGTTATCCTAGGGAGTTAGCCAGATATACTATAAATACAAGAGGCCAGTCTTCATTCTGGCAGGCAGTCTTAAAATTGCAAAGCATCACTGTAGTGCCTAGTTTTGTGTGTAGGTTTGGAGGAGAGATTCCATTGCAGTTGCTACAGTTAAGAGATCACATTTGGCTTGGACTATCTCTTGGTTAGGATTTGGACTATCTGATCAACTCTTGTTGGTACTCTATCCATGGGGAAAGGTGCGCTACCCTTTTTTTGGCTATATAACCTAGGGTTTGCTTCCGGAGTGATTCTCTGTCAAGGTTAAGGTGCTCAGAGAGTGGCTTCGACCTATGGTTGGGTGACAATAGTGATATTGTCAATGGTAAAATGAGCACATTCATTCATATTCTAACATGGGGGTTGGGATTGTGCTGTGAAAATTTTCGTTGATATCCTCCTGCAAAAGCTCCGACGTCAATCGATCTTGTCATACAGAGATGATGTGGAAAATCTGACTACGAGGCGTGACTAGGACCTAGGAACCAAAAATGACTTGGGATAAAACCAGACCGTACAACCCTCTTACGTGGTAAAGAAACATGGCATTTGAGACCAGTGACTTCATTCTCTTGTGTCAGTCAAATTCGGGAATTTATTTAAGACATACATTTCTAAAACCCAAACCTAACTTGTCGACGCAAAAAAGTGTCAAGGATCGACAATCAGCCATAATCCAACCCAAGTTCTCTCGGATCAAGTCCCTCGAAAAATTCTTGATGCTGAAAATGCATTGGGGATCAGCGATCGGAGATAACTTTATCATGATCGAAATTATTGTTGTGATCTTTCTAGATATCCCTGATCCCGATAAAGCGCATTAGGCATCGACTATCGACGATTTATTTACATCCTTTGCTAATGTTTGTCTTTCTCATATTTTGTCGATACTGAAGAGGATCAGCTATCTCTCCAACCTTTTTGTGAATAATTTATGCAAACCCAAAACCTCCTTCTTCTGATGACAATGAGAATTGGTGCTCGGAAACTGTTGTCTTTGTGTGGTTCCTTTAATTGCTTGAATTCTTTCTGACACCCAACCTGAGCGTGTTAGGTGAAGTGTTTAGTTGTTGATTCTTAATTTGGGTGTTCAGGTATTTTAGACATGAGGTTTCACAAATTCAAACAAAATTGACTAGGTGATAAGAGACATGAAAACAAGCAAAGATAAACCATTTACCAAAATGAAATCAAGTCAGACAGTGAAGAAAACAAGTGGTACCCAAAAAGTGAAAAAAATTGATAAGGCTTTTAGGGTGTGTTGAGTGGTTAACACAAAATTGATATGTACCTTGAAAAGGGTGGTTCCTCCGCTTGAGGTGGATGCATCACTTTTCGATAATTGTCGAAGGATTTGTGCTAAGTTGTCCATCATCTCGTTCCTCTGTCGCACGAGGGATTCCTCGAGCAAAATTTTGAAAGGATCTATTGTCCTATCATATTTATTTTCTCCTACCATGGATGGTTTCTTGGGCATGTGAGAGTTTTTGTCCTCAAGAGAGAAAATATCGAGACCCAACTCTTTATACCTTGACTGTGTCGGGGACATCCATTAAAAAAATGACGAGCAGACTGCTCTAATACCACTCATCCGGATTTATGAGGAGAATGAAATGAACCACAGATTTATAATATTAACATAGAGATACAGTGAAAAATAACAGAGATACATTAAAACTCATTTTTTATTGAATAAGAAATATGCTGAAAACTGTAAAATGCAGAGTGAAAACAAGCTTGTTAGAATGGTGGCAACTTATCTCTGAGAAGAGATGTGACGGTTATGCTCATTCGCAGGAAGATGAGTAGAATGAGGCTATAGAGGATTTTTTACAATAAAGATGAATGCCAAAATCCTATACATCCAAAAACCTAACCCTAGGAGATGAAGTGCCAAAATTCATGTGGGCCCTGTTGGCAAAAGTTAGTACATCAACTTCCTGTGGCCGTAACTTTTGCATACGATCTTCGTTTAGGCTTCACAATAGATCGTTGGAAATTTATTGACAATGAGGTTCATTTATGGGCTCAATCAAATCATTTGGCTATCATTGAGGTTCTTGATCATGAAAAAACAACATTTAGGCCCTCAAAATGGCCTCAGAAGTTCAAGAACCAAAAAACTACTAAATATAGTAAGATGCTAAAAACCTGTTTTGAGCCAGCTAGACAAGGTGGGTGGCCACTGAGATCCTCCTAGATAAATTCACCTATTACGACATATATCACATTCATACCCAAAGGATTCTACCTCAAAAGGGACAAAATGCCATTCCATGTCGTAGAATCTTTACTTGACATGTGGCACCACCCACGTCATTACACATGAGTTGGGGTGGGTCTACACGTCATCATGGGGTATCTATTTTGATCTTATAGGTATTGAAATGTTCCCCAAGCATGTTGGTTGGGGTGATATCATCCCCTTTTTTCTACTCACCAAAGAACATGTTGCTCCCTTATAACGGATCAATGGATAAGATTTAATATAACACTAGCTCCGATCAACATTCTAGATCTTCCCTCTCAGTCCCACCTTCGGATTATATTTCCTCCAGGGATGTAAATTACTCTGAATGGTACCCAATGATGAATGAATATGATCTATTATCTTTCTATATCGACGATCGAGATTAAATCTTGCTCCTACACCGATCGAGGGTCCAGATCTAACCATCATGCCAAATCGAAGACCATGATCCCCTAAGGAAAGACAAGAATTTACAAGGATCTACGGTAGAGATATGATATCGCCTATACACTAATAAATGGTCGAAATTTGATCAATGGTATACATACCCTCTTATCTAGATAGACTTACAGTCATCCCATCAAGTAATCAATTATCAACACACGTCAACATGTTGGATCTCCTGGTCATCTGCGTCTCTCTCTTCCACCTTGACCTGCGAAGTGGGACCTCACAATGATTAAAATATAAGGTTAAACTTACCTACTTCTAGATCTACAGTATATACTAAAACTCAGAGTTTCTCCTTCGATGTTTTTCTATGACCGCTCAAGAGTTCCCTCTGAAGGTCCACTACCACTGACTATTTTCAATGCATTTTTCACTGATAGAGTGGAAGCTATATCAAACGGTGGTCAATATGCTACCTCCATGCTCTGATGGTTTGACGAATCTGGTTAGTTCGGAGTACATCTTCTATGGGCATCATATCCTACTCTAATGAAAGGGTCAATATCTATTCATTGCGTCAATCCAATGGTTGTGATTCCTTCAAGCTCGAAACATAGTTCTCTGTAAAGGATACCTTCCTTCTAATGGCCAATATCATCTCGATACTTCAAATCGATGTCTACGATTTCTTCCACTCAAAACACAGGATTTCTGCAGGCTAACGATTTGATATTGGAGTTATTCATTCAGGGATATCTTTTAAGTCTTTTCTAAGTTCTTACCAATCCTTCAAATACTCTGTATTTCATTAACAAATTGGATAAGAAATTTACTCTTCGATTTTATTATTCATCTCTTAGTTTATCTGCCTGAATTCCTTTCACAAGCAACACATCTTAACATAAAACCTATTGTGCACAAAGGTATCTCATTCACACATTTACTTTCTTTATTTTAGATGATACCAAATGTTTTTATCTTTTGGGATAGAGTACAGGGTTCTCCTATTCAGGTGTGTAGTATACATGAAATTCCATACAAAACATTATCATTCAAGTACACATACTTGAAAAGCCTACACAATCCACAACATGACCAATTTCACACAATACATGGATTCCTTTTAGATTGTACAAGTATATCTATCCATTCAAGACAAAATTCATAGAAATAAATTATTTATTTTGTTCTATCATTACTCAAACACACATACATGTAATGATAATTCAGTATATTAATCACACAAGCATACACATTCATGAACACAATTACAGTCAACCTTACCATACATTTCAATTCCAATACACAAGAATATGAGATACTTATCTGGTTCAAGGTTGCCGCAAGCCAACTGAATGTGGGTATTGTCCTTTCCACTTAATCATAGGCTATGAATGCTTAGTAACTTTGGCTGTAGGCCACCCCCATGCCAATTCATGATACCAAAATGGAACTCTCGATACTCCCTCTTGCATTCTTTCGTAGTATATTTATTCCTATGATGCCCAAACTCTCCTTGAGTTATTATTCTCTTCATATCCATACTACACACTCCCACCTCCAACCTCTGAGGCCATCCTCATAGGAATTATCTTCTTTCATGTACTCATGCATTCCCTTTCCTGTCTCCTCCTGCGTCTCCTGCACGAAATCTAGAAAAATTCTCAATCGGTCCCCTTCCTTCTATCACAAGGAAACTTGGGTCAACCTCGAGGGTTGTGGAATGGCACACTGGGTACCTTTGGATGACAAGTTCCTTTTGTTTTATCATATCCCTCCATGCTTCCATTCATTGGGGTGGTTTGTTTCTCAACCACTAGTCCTTTTTCTCATTAACTAATTTTCCTTTGGATCAGGTTAAGTCTTATAACTCCAAATCAAATATTTAAGCAAGGAGGATTGGGTCATGTTAGCATGATGAACCCCTCTCTAGCTTTACCCTTCTTTACCTTGGTAGTATCATGGCCAAATTTTAAGGCTTCACCCCCACAGTTAACTGTTGGTATTTTCAATTGATCATTAATACATTTACATCATTTCTATGCCATAGCATGATAATCATTAATCGAAAAAGCCACAGTGTAGTCAATAGATTGTATACAAGAATATATATATATATATATATATCATTGCAGAGTCAATTAGTGATAAAGAAGTGTGTACATTATGTCATGTGGGATTTCTTCCACTTAAGGAGATTTAGTCCAGCCTTTGAATAATAAATATAAATACATAAATAGTCACTCTAACCAAGGTATTATCTGAATATATGATGATATTAATCCAAGTTTGATGAAGAAAGTTATAATGATTTCATTAGTAACGACAGTAGAATTTTTATACTTATGAAGAGGGTAAGTCTCATTTGTTGATGACGACCAATGCAAGTACCTTTAATGAGTACCCTGTCATGGTAACACCATGAAGATTAGATAAAAATCCTTAAATAACCAAATGTGAAAATAAGTTAAATAAAATTATATAATAAAGTTTTATTTTTAAATATATGAAATTACTCTTGATGAGGGAATTTAAAAAAAATTGATGTGAATGGGTTGTTTCAGCTTTCCTCTGACTTGTAGAGGCCATGACTACTTGTTCATTGTGGTAGACCACTTCAAAAAATTTGTGTTCATTCCCTATAACAAGAAAATCTCTGGATGAGAGGAAACCGAACTATTCTTCAACCATGTTTGGGAACATTTTAGACTTCCCTCCTCCATCATATCTGATTAGGACAATAGGTTCTTGGGTAGATTTTTTACAACACATTTGGAAAGAATGGATACCAAGTTGAATTATTCCATTGCATTCCATCCACCAACTGATGTAAAAAAAAAGGTTGTGAATAGGATGTCGGTGCAATTGTTGAGAGGCTATAACGACAAACATCCAAAGACTTTGGATGAGAAACTAGTCTACATTCAACACTCCTACAACAAAGAACTTCATTCTTCCACCAATAAGTCTCCTTTTGAGACTTGTTTTGGTTATTTACCTCCTTCACCATTTCACAGTATGTATGGATAACATAATGAATAAGTAGGGCTTCAAGTAGATGAACAGAAGGAAATCACATTCATGGGCAAGATCAGGTAGATACATTTAAGTGTTTATGAGAAGATCGAGAAGAGCCAATAGTTGTACAAACACAAGCATGACCAACATAGGGAGGATAAAAAATTCTATGTTGAGGACAAGGTGCGGCTCTATATCAAGGAACAATTGCAAGGAGCAACAAAGAAACTTAATCCCATTAGATACAAACATTTTGGCATCATTGAGAAGATGAATGAGAATGTCTTTAGGCTACAACTTCCTCCTTATATGTATATTAGTTCAGTGGTGAACATGGAATATCTGAATTTGTTCGAATCTTCCATGGTGGATGAGGAGGAAGAACACACTACAAGGAAAAAACCATGTGGAAGAGGTTTTTGTGGAGGTTTTTAGTGTTACAATATTTGGAAAAAAATTCAAAAATGCCTTCACTACAACCTTTGTTTTTCAAAGCGGAGGTTTCAACGGATGTTCCATATAAATAAAAAAAGTTGGGTAGGTGGAGGTTGTAGTAGAGAATTTTTTCTCAATTCTTTTATTGCAAAAATGCACTAGTTCTCTCTTAATCAAACGACCATGGTGCATACATAAAACAAAAAAGAACCAATACGCTTATAATTATTATATACAACACCAATACTCTTTTAATTTCTACGCATCGGTTCCACATTGTTTGTGAATGAATCATTGGTGCTTCTAAGTTTGTGTTTAACCTAGTGTGTTTGATTTAGAGTGTGCCCCAATGCTTGTATAATTCATACATATCGATGCCTATATTACCATGTGCACCGATGGGTGGTAAAATATTGAATATTCGAAGTGAGATGTCGGTGGGCCATTATTTCTACTAAGAATTGGTGTGTACATTATACTTAAAACACCAGTGCATACATTATATTTAAAGACCTGGTGCATATATTATACTTAAAACACTAGTGCATATATTATATTTAGAGCCCCATTGTGTATTATAAACATGGGCACCATAAAATTTTGAAATGATAAATACAATTGTATATTATCGTTGTTTTCAGATTTCTGTGGTGAGTATTTTCGAAGTTGTTTGTTGGATAATCCACAGTTGGTGTCATTTTTGTCATCGATATTTCGAATCCGAATCGGGATTCATCATTGGGACTAATCGTCAATTGATTCAATTGTATATTATGTCGTTTATGGGATGCTTCTTTTCTCAATAGTTCGCATCGGTGCTTTATTATAATTAATGGGAACTGATGCATATGACTCATCAAAAATCATCTCTTTTTATATTATGTCATGCATCATCTAGTGAGTTCATAAGAACACAGTGCACTGTTATGTATATATTTTAATTAATTGTTTATTTTACAAATTTTCAATTAATCATTTCAAAATCAAATATTTTTTATAATACTATGGTTTTATATTTTTGTTATTGCATTTCAATATAAAGATTGAATTAATTCATTATCCAATGAGTTAAATCTCTGTTATTTGTAACAATGTAAATCTTCCACATATTAATTATTCAACAAAACAACATTTTACAACATTTGAAAATTGAATAAAATAAGAAACCCATTTTATTATATATGAATAAAAGACCCAGTGTCATACAAAAAGGGACAAGACAAAGGTCCGTAATAATAAAATTGAAACCAATATGTAATTGTTACACTTATTGGAAACATGTCCTCGTGCAATTGGGACAATATGTCAAGTACATTAAACAAAATCCCCGATTTTCAGAGACAAATATTCCAAAAAATACAACTTGTAGTAACATTCAATTATGTTGATTGTCATTCATCACTTCAACTGTTATCATTGCTCGAGTTATGTGCATGCATCATTTCTTCATCATTTGTAGGTGATGTTGTATTTTGGTTGCTTAACCTAATGTTTTCTTCATCGACTTAATTTTTTATGTTCCTCCTCTTCATCTTCCATCTACAAACACAAAAATAAACTGTAATAAGTATATCTACATTTTTATATATAGTAGAATGTAGGTTGTTTCATAACTAAAAAACATACCTTAGAAGTGATTCTTTCATAAGAAATACACATTATTTTGAAGCCATGCTTCATGACTTCTCTCAAAATCTCTTATGTTAGTTGCATTCCATACTTTGTTTCCTGCATGTTTAATATGCCATGAAAAAACACAATTGATATAATTGATACAAATGTTTCTTTGTGTTTCATTAATTACAAAACAAGGGAAGTTAAGCAACATATCTACTTACAAATTGTTCAATTAAACCTTCATATTTCAACATATACTCACAACCCATACTCAACCTAATGTCTATCAATTGTTGGGTTGGTTCCTCTTTGTATGTTAGCACCTAATAGAAGATATCCATGGACAAGTGTAAATTAATTATTTAAATATAAAGATAACAACAAACATGAAATATTAAGTAAATACGAAAATGTAAATACTCTTTTATGATCAACCCTTTTATTCATCATCGCCCCATCTTATATGTTGAATGGGTTCTATTTATTTTTATTTCTTTGCAACAAAACAATTCAAAATTGGTCTTCCACGCGATAATTAAATTTGATGTACATAAAAGAATAAATAAATGATTACATACATTTGACGCACATTTTTTTTGGGATGACTCCTCTTGTGGTACAATTATGTTCATTTATTTTACCATCTTCTTCTACACTTTTTTTGACATCCCTACCATCATGTATTGGTTTTTCCCTTGTTTATCCCTTGGAATTTTCAAAATCTCCCTCAAAAAAGAAAAACTAGGAATCATCAGATATAAAAATTACATAATTGTTTTACGAAATAATATATCAGTACATATACCCTAGATGGGTGACACGTAGCACTCAATTGCCACGTCCTACAGGGCTTGGACAGGCCATAAATAAGGATGGAAAACTCCCATCCCCTCGACATTAAGAATGGGAGCCAGCCATAACTACAAGCCAATAACCATGGGACTTCTCCCTCGTGAAAATAGCGAGACGACCACTAAATTCAATGCTAGGGAGGCGATCACGATAGTCATCCCATCGCACCTTATGGTTATCATCCACCTCTGCATTTACCTTCCTTATTTCATTTTTTGCCCGCATCAAGCTCGCATTCTAGAGCTTGGGAGAGGCCATTGCTGCATCCATTGTAATTTCGCCATTAAATTCATCCTCTCGATGCCCCGTAAGCATGGAAATCCATGTCGCGGCCCATCCTGGTACAACATGGTTGCAAGGCAGAAACAGTTGCAAAATATTGAGAGAGCACTCTCAATTGCTCGCACCCAGAAAGCTAAGCTTGCTCGCAGAGATGGCAGGGAAAGGATGGCCTGGTCACCTCCAACAATTTTTGTGGAGGAGCTCGTCCCAGAGGAGGCCATCCAGCTCCCTCCAGAGCATATGCTCTTCACGGTGCCAAATAATTGGCAGCCTCCAACCAGTTTCCTAGAGGATGAAACTCGGGCAGTTTCAGTAGCTCACCACAATGCAGGCACCATGGACTCACATATGGGGGATTTACCTATTTGTTACATTGAGGAGGAACTCCCAGAGGAGTCCCTCCAAATGGCCCAGCATGACATAATCTTGGAGGTTCTCACTCCTTTCATAGTCTTAGAGAACGAACCTGGGAGCACAGGGACAGGAGCAGAAAGCGGGGTTGAGGAGCGAAGCGTGAAAACGGGACACTAGGATGGCACGAAGGAAGGAACATGGGTTGTAACAAGCGAGGTAGAGGGTGGGAGCACGTCGAAGGAGGGTGGCGAGGTCCTTGCGCCACCTCCTATTTTGACAACCTCGTATCAGTGGTGTGTCCCTCNGAAAACGGGACACTAGGATGGCACGAAGGAAGGAACATGGGTTGTAACAAGCGAGGTAGAGGGTGGGAGCACGTCGAAGGAGGGTGGCGAGGTCCTTGCGCCACCTCCTATTTTGACAACCTCGTATCAGTGGTGTGTCCCTCTGCCCTTCTTCCACCTGGAACAGCTCAAGTTGGTGTTTGATTTGAGATGCCAGATGGCTAACCAAGCCTACCATGGAACACTCATGAGCCAATGCATAGACATTCTCTATGAGGCTTTCTCCAACGCGCCAGAAAAGAAAAGATGTACGACGTGTTTGAGACTCTATGCCCTATCATCCTGGAATGAAATGCCCAGTGAAGACCTCAACCATGAAGACCTTAACGGGTAATAGCATGGCTAGACTTACCTTCTGGTTTTTTGGTTGGATGCTCAGGCTCTAGTTGGGTGTTATGTCAGTTAAAACTCTTTTTTGTTTAGTTTCTTTTCAGTTTCAGTTGTCATGGACAAATATGCATATTATTGACGGCCACTCGTCTTGGTTTCCTTCGGGCAGGGGCAAGTGGCGGTCTGCCTCTTTTGGACATGTTATCTAGGGCTGCCAACTATTCTGGTTTCCAGTTTTTGGCAGAACAGCTGACAGCCCAAGGACAGATGTATATATAAAGGATCCACTCTCTCTTTTTACTTTATATATATATATATATATATATATTAGTACATATAGTAACTTTATACAAATTGATGCATCAAAAAATTGTTGTATTCAGTCGATGCTTTAAAAATTAATAAAATCACCAGTACCTAAGTGTTATTTATTACACATAGTCGACCTATGAACAAATTTAAAACATGGTGGTTTCCATAAAAAAAAAAATGTTATTTCCATTTTAAACTCAAGGGTGCTCTTTACAATACAATGTGCCTCGATGCTTATATATGTAGAATGTGCACCATTGACCGCAAAAATGTTTCTAAAAAACCATCATTTCTAATTTAAATTAAGAAATGTCGTGTACATAAAAGAATAAATAAATGATTACATACATTTGACGCACATTTTTTTTGGGATGACTCCTCTTGAGGCACAATTATGTTCATTTATTTTACCATCTTCTTCTACACTTTTTTGGACATCCCTACCATCATGTATTGGTTTTTCCCTTGTTTATCCCTTGGAATTTTCAAAATCTCCCTCAAAAAAGAAAAACTAGGAATCATCAGATATAAAAATTACATAATTTTTTTACGAAATAATATATCAGTACATATACCCCAGATGGGTGACACGTAGCACTCAATTGCCACGTCCTACAGGGCTTGGCCAGGCCATAAATAAGGATGGAAAAATCCCATCCCCTCGACATTAAGAATGGGAGACAACCATAACTACAAGCCAACAACCATGGGACTTCTCCCTCGTGAAAATAGCGAGACGACCACCGAATTCAATGCTAGGGAGGAGATCACGATAGTCATCCCATCACACCTTATGGTTATCATCCACCTCTGCATTTACCTTCCTTATTTCATTTTTTGCCCGCATCAAGCTCGCATTCTAGAGCTTGGGAGAGGCCATT
>SNQJ01S0074977.1:104052-125997 GCA_010110895.2 Picea sitchensis
TGCTTCTGATTGCCTGTGTGTTTCTGAAGGCTTTGATGGAGGTACATTTATCTTTGGTTTTGCATCCTGTTTGATCTGCAAGTTGTCCTGTGTTTTTTCCATTCCCTGCTCTGAATCAGAGTCACTATAAGGTAGATTGAGAGGGTTTTTTCCGGTGACAGGGTTTCTATCTTCAAACTTTAATTTCCTCTTGATTCCTCTCTGCTTGCTGGGTGATGTTTTAATAGAATCTCTGGGCATTGAAATTCCTTTCCTCCTCCTGTGACTACTCTTGGGAGTAGGATCTTTTCTGCTTCTATACTTCTCTGTTTTTATCTCTGGAGGCCTCTCTGTCTGTAACTCATTCCAAAACAAGAAGAAACCCCACTCAATTTGCTTCCTCTGCAGAGCATCTTTCACAAGGAGGGTAATCATCCCCTGATGTGATAACCTGCTTATAACTTTAGTAGGCTGTGCTTTTACCTGTTTTGCCATCTTAGTCAGGGTTTTATGAAAGAAGTAAGGTATGTTTAAGTGCTCTTTGCCTGTGAAATGGTTCAGCAGTTTAAAGTGGTAATACATAACCCTGTTATAGCGCCCTTCACAGGTGATATATACCAAAATCGCCCTCAACAGGGACTGCCACTTCGATTCAAGATAGGACATGGGAACATACTTCTTCCAAGTCAAAGCTTTATGCACTGGTAACAGATATGACCTGAATTCAACATTTGAAGGTGAAGAGGTTTTAAACCAGGAGTCCCCTGTTCTGGATAACCCTGTGTATTCGGCAATAACTGCTTCATCTATAATGAACTCCTCCCTGCCTATTTTTGAAATCCTTCCATCATAGGAGAGGGCAAATGCTTCAGCCACTTGTTGGTGAAAGGTTGTCAATTTTTCACAATATGTGAAAACTCTGACCTGTTTAAAACATTCTGCGACCTCTGGATGGTCTTCAAAATACCACAGGCCATCCACTTTGGATCTCAAAGAAGGACTTACTTTTGACATGACTCGATACCGACTGTACCTAAAACTGTGGGGGATTAAAATGTTCGGGATGTAATGGTTCTAGGAAGTAGGAATACAGTCGATAGCACTTATGTGAACAAAATAAGTGAAATCGGATGACAAAGCATATGATTAATGACCCCACTAAAACACCGTCCCACTCTCGGATGACAATCTAGCTGCGAAATGCCGAAACTTCAGCTTTTCGGGGGGCAATTGAATTGATGAAACTTTGAAAGAGAACGGTTTCCGATCTTACCTGATAACCCACCTCGGTTTCTTTGTCTCGGGATACCTACTGAACTCGGAGACACTTCGACAATCGCCAGAGAACGCGGGATCAGAATTTTGAAAATATGCTTTGCTAATAAGATCACGGATTTGTGATTATCTTCAGCGATATTCGGGATTCGTCATAACTCATTGAGTTTACAAATGAAGGAAAGACCTGGTAATGATGACTGGCGTACTTATCACTGAAATGGAGGGAACCCCCATACAATCATACCTGTCAATAACCACTCTGCATGGATTTGAAATGATCAGTGCAATGGATAAGACACAGGTTCTTCGAACCTTTCGGATGAACACCACGAATGTGCATCATTTCCCACAATGCGAGCTTTCGGTGGTTGTATTTCTCATCATTGCAACGATTTTTGACATCTGGCTCATGCGAAAGCACGAGCTTTCTTTTTGCCTGTTCAAACATTTTCGGTGGTTGCTTGCCTTCTGCCTTGACCCCTTTTCTGTCGAAAATGAACACTTTCGGTGGTTAATGAGCACACGGTGGGCTCGCCTAAACCACCGAAACCTAATATTTTTGCTTTCTTCTTGACCGAACCAAAATCAACATGACTTTTGAGATTATTTTGGAAATACAGACTCTCTAACCTATTGATAGAAATTTAGAAATCAAATTTAGGAACCAACCTATCATCTAAAAATAAAAAAAAATCTACTGATTTATTTGAGGAGTTAACAGTCATCTCAGAAAGGTTTTCCTGAAATGTAGGAGTTTTGGAATTTCATTGAATCCCAAGAAATCTCTGTTCTCCATGCAGGAGGGAAGGTTACTAGGCCACATAGTATAGTGGAAGGAGTCAAGATCGATCCTAACAGAGTTGAGGCAATACAAGCCTTATCAATCTCGGGGTCCAAGAAGGAGGTCCAATCTTTCCTTGGTAAGATTAATTTTACGAGGAGGTTTGTTTCTAACTTTCTTGAGGTAGTAATTAAAAATTATAACAAACCATGTTAAGGAAAGGAAATGAAGCGAGGTGGACCACGAGATCGAGAAATTCCTTTGAGAAAATAAAAAAAAGCTGACAGAATCCCGTTAGCTTGTCGATCTTGATTACTCAAAGTTTCATATTTTCTCCCTTTGCCTCCACAGCTGCAGTGGTATTTTTTTATTCTGAGACAAACAAGGTTGGGCTAGAGCAGCCTATTGATTATTTCATCCGAGCATTGAGGGACGCCGAACTCAAGTATGACACTATGGAAGCTGACTATACGGTAAAGGATCTCAAGGCGTTTAGGATCTATGTCCTCTGATGAAATCATCACTTATGTCCCTCAAGCATTTATTAAAGACATTCTTATTGAGAGCCTAACATAGGCAGGGAGAAAAGAGGTAAAGTGGATAGCCAGATTACGGAATTTGACCTAGAAATAAAGCCTACCAAAATTGATCAAGGTCAAAGGTTTAGCCAAGATTTTGGATAAATCCAATTGCCAGATTTGGGGTAAGTTTCATCAACGGATGCTCAATAATTCAGCAGGGTCGGTTGTATGAAATATACCCTCAAAGGGAACCCCCATTGGCTCGATGTCCTGTTATAAGGATGTCATATATTTTGCCTACTGAAGTTGCGATATCGAGATAACTGCAAAGGAACAAGGAAAAATCTCTGAAGCTCAAAGCAGTTAGATATTGCCTTATATAAGATCAAGTTCTTTATTGGAAAGACCCCACAGGGTTACTTTTGAAATGTGTAAGATCCCTTGGTGACGGTCATAGTTGAATTTCCGCGATATGCTTTATGTGGAGGGCATCATTTACGAGAAAACCGATACCACAAAATCACGAGAGTACGGATACTCTTGTGCAAGTATTCAACGGCGTATGCAAAGAGACCAGAGCTTGCGCAAATGTCAAATATTTGCGAGGAAAATATGACTCAAGAGTCTCTGGATTAAAATCACGTGATTGTTCGGGACCTTTCCGGTGATGGGGCCTGGAATTTCATTGGAGAAATTCACCACACTTCGATTAGGCGACACAAATGGATCGAGCCATTCTGGGATTTCTTCACCAAGTGGATTGAAGCTATCCCCACCGGAGTGCTTCCCACAAAATTAATCATTGGATTCCTTGAAGACCTCATCACAAGATTCGGTATGAAAATGAATTATCGCGATAACAAAACCTCTTCGAGGGGATGAACGTTAACTGAGTTACGTAGCTGAGCAATTGGGATCAAAATGATTCACTCCACCCCATACTATCCCGAGGACAATGGTTTAGCAGAGTCCTCCAAAAAAAGCATGATAAGGATCATCAAAAGTTGGAAGGCAAACAAAGAAGGCTTGGCATTCAGATTGAAATTTTCTCTATGGACGTCCGGTGACCATGAAGAGATCTATAATCTCTCCTTTCCAATTAGTCCTATGGGCCAGGCTATTTTTCCTTCTCAGCTAGTCATTCTTGTAGAAAAATTCCTCTAGGATCATCGAGGGGAGCCTGATGATGTAATAAGACAAATTCATCGGCTAGTGGAAGTCGAGGGCAGGGGAGCAGGTAATGGGCATAATTTAGGACCATCAACAAAAGATCAAAGCGGGTTTTGATAAGAAGGCCAGAAGAATAGTTTCAGATAGGAGACTTATTAGCGAAATGGGATGCTCTAAATAAAGGCAAGCCTGAGGAAAATTTGAAGTCCTTTGGATCGGGCCTTTCAAAGTATACGAAGTATTCTCGAATAACACCTACGGAGTACGGGATTTGAAGGATCAAGAAGTTTCCAATGGCCCTGTGAATGGGAATTTCCTTAAAATATTTTTCTCATGAGCCACACATGGCTCTTTTGCATTTGTAAATATTGTTTTCTTTCCCGTCTTTGATTTTAAAATAAATGACCCTTAAAACAACAACAAAACCTTTGGGACTGCAAAATGACTCCTTAGAGAATCACAGGGACGACTCTATCCCCATGGAATTTAATGTTAGTAACATTTCTTGTCATGGAAACAAGAGTATTCAGGTCTACAAGATGCGGCGCCCAAGCGCGGCATGGAAAAATCCCATTTCGAACTTTCAGAAGAAGCAAGTAGGCGGGCGAAATTATATTGTCGACGGTCGATTCACCCATAGGAGCGGTCGTGGTCGATTGGGAAATCACGGTTAGCGAGTTCGCCAAGATTAAGCGTGATGGATGGCCTATATTGCATGCGAGGATAGCGATTTTCCATCAGGACGATGGCGTAGGGATCTAATCATAGCGACATTCGACATTCGGGGAGTTCGAAGGGTGAAGATTCCATGTCATTCTACATCTCTCCAAACCACGAGAACCTCGAGAAAGTGTCAAAGCAGTCGAGACCCACATGATATCATGGGCGGTCTCGGTGTCCATCCAAGGAGACTTTTGGTAGCGATTAGGCTCCTAAGCCTCTTCTCCCATCGCGACTTCAGGAATTGAAAGACAACTCCTTCATATTCCCCAATCTCTTGTGAGGTGCCGGGAGCAATCCGGACCCGGGCCGCAATCGTCGAATTGAGTTAGGGACCGTCGGATATGAGAGGACCGTGAAATTAATTAATCCATCTTAGCGTTTAAGCTCATCGCGTCTGTGATAAGCAAGGATCATCTCCTTCCAATTCGTGGGCCAGCCTTTGAGTATAAACCGCAGTCCGCGGCCCGTGGTGCCAGGAAAAAGAAAGAGGCGTGAAAGAGGGGCCAAAGGCATCGAGTTTGTTCATAGAAGGGATCATCATTGAATCTCTAGGTATCATCTGATTCGACCTCAATCCTAGCTTTCACTTAAGATGAAATGAAGGTAGAGAGGGTGGTTGAAACCTCCTCCTCATTAAGTGTAAGGTATGGAAGATATCGGAAAGTTGTCTGAGAGGGTACTGTGTACCAATTTTTCCAAGAAACCCGTATTCGGAGTTCTCGACTAGCCAGAGAGGTCTGCATACGCCAACTCAACATTTAATGGCTCAGCTACTCTCCTTGTTGGAGCCATGCGCAGTTAATATGGTGCGTGAAGAAGGATTCTAGTACGATTTTGAATGAAAAGACACCTAGCCCTGGGTGATTGGGCACGCCTTTGTTAGGCAAATTTTTTCTCGATTATATAGACTTAGTCTTTGTATTTTTGTAATCATCAATGGTTGAGAAGAACCGTTGTAAATCTTTTATGAAGCACTGTTATTCCTTCTTATGTGTGGACTTTTGAGACTTCTTACCTTATGAATGTGGGTTCTTTCCGTCTTTGTTTACAACGTATTAGAGTATTTCGAGTGGAGGATCAATCGAGTTGCTGCTTATTATAGGATGTTGTAGAGTTTGATCACTGTAACTGTTGCACTGTTTCTAATCGGTCTGTGATTTTCTTAGCGAAGGACTTGGAATTGGAGGATCAGTCAAGTCCCGCAGTTTTCTAAGACGAACCAAGAGGATCTTGCATTTAGAGTTTTCTTCTACAAACTCTTTTGAAAGGTCTATTTCCTGAGGTAGTTTGTTAACTCCTCTCACTAAGTCTTCAACTTGCTCATCTTTAAATCAACCTTGTTGAAGTTAGGTCAAGAACTCCTTTGTTCCTTACATACTAGACTCAGTTTCCGAGTTAGAGTGATATCTCCCAGAGTCTCTACCCATTTGATCACCCATTAAAAACTATCGTGACCTAAAACTGATGGGCATTGGGAAACATCACGCAAGCAATCTGAGAGTGACTTCTAATGCTAACAAAAGGGTCACACTATGTGTCACACTTTCCCTGAACACTTAAAAAACTAAGGATGAATGACCATTTACAACTACATGTGACCCTTTACAACTTCAAGTGATAACACATTGGATGTGAATTGCAATGATGCCAAGTATTTGTTTTAATGATCTTGTAACAAAATTTGTAACAAAATTTATAGTTGAATAGTAGTTGAAGAATTTTCACCGGGGACATCATTGCTATTATGTCTTAAATCATTGGTTGCTAGGCTGAGAACCACTATTCGAATATTTTTTGACAAGGAGGAGTTCTGAGAGGATAGGCTTTTCTTTGACTCACAGTCCATAATTTTGTCAATTAGAAGGATGGATGATGCTCTTTCACCTGTTATGTGGTCGATCTTGAGTCACAAGATTGAGAAGTAGATGATATTGCATGGGATAATTTCTAGAGATTATCATGCATATAAATTATCATACTTTAAATGTGAAGCACAATAAAATAGGGACGTTGATGAAAATGGATCAATTTATTTTGAAAGTGCTTCTTGTGCTCTCTCCTAGATAGATTTATTTAACTGGAATAATTTGCAACAATCCATTATCAAGAATATGAAATTATGTTTTGAGTGTATTGCTTGGGGTATTTTTTCTTCGAAGAAAATCTATGAGATAGAGAAGGTTAATTGAAACCAGTGAAAGGAACATGAGGGAACACATGGGATAGTAGTTGGTTAGTCGAACTTCAATCCTAAGTTTGAATGTTTATTAGATCGCCCATTGATTAATAACAATGCAGTGACTATGTGTGTGTGTGTGTGTGTGTACAACACAGTGGGCTAATGGTTAAGAAAGTAATGTTTCCTCCTAGGAGGTCACGGTTTCAAATCTAGAGGAGGGTAGGCTATGGCACACCCTCACGTAGACTTTAGCAATTCAATCACTCTAAAGGGATCCCTTGTCCACAAACAAGGGGTCTCATGGGAGTATCATACACTAATTTGGTGTTTGTCTTGGGTGTGACCTTAAAATTATTATATAATTTATGCATGCTACCTATTGATTTTGTTTCTTAACGTTTAGATATGCTACATTTACACATGCTTATATGTGTAGCAGTCACAATTATTCAAATATGGTAGTAGATTCGATGATCTATATGGATGCGCGAGTCTAGAATGGAAATCACCACTTGGAGGAGGTTTCTAATTCTTTCGATATGCTCATGTGTTCCTCAAACCAATCCGAGATGAAACAATTCAAGAAGAATAACATGGTCAAGTTTCAAAGTCAAATTTGGAACCAAATCCAAATATCTTGAGCCAAATTAGCAACAAATAAAATCGAGATCATGTAAGGAATATAATGTATTCTATCATGAAATTTCTAATGCATGGAAGACAAACTTAGTGGAAAATGATCAAGGTGAATCCAATATTTTGTTTCCTGAGAATCCTTTTTTTTCATTTCTTGTTGTAATTGTTTGGAAAATCACATGCTATAGCACACACATTCACATTTGTATTATATTGTAAAGAACTATAAAAATAATGGTTGTAAAATCCCAATGGATTGATACCTATCTCACATATCTATTAAAAAATTATTGTACTGATTGGATTTAGAGTTTAATACAATATGTTGTTTTTTCAATTTATGTGTTAAGTTCTTTTGAATTAGATTGATTCTCAGTTAGTCTAGCCATTTTTATGTAGCATAGACTAAGCCAGGAAGGGACCCTTGTGCATATAGTACAATATTTTAATTAATTAGATTAGATTTCATATGTTCGATCTTTAATTCAAATTTATTTAAATTTACAAGTTGTGTCACATTCAAGTTTTGCAAGTCTTTTTAATGAATGCATTTTCCATAGAGCTGCAAGAATATCTATTTACAAGTTTCTATTGAAAAAAAGGCTCAATTAAAATCACAGGAACAATATGAAATTTGATGAATGAATATTATGATAGGCTACTAAAATCACAGTGACTTAGTAGATGACAACTATGAGTAATTATAAATATTCATGTTGTGTTTCATTTCTATTTTGAGTGTTATCTTAGATAGTCAAAGGTTTTCCATAGGTAGTGTTTTATTTTTAGAGTTAACAGAAACTAAATCTTGCATATATGGTGTAAGCACTCCATAAGAATATGTCCCTGGTTGATAATTAAATTTAACTGAGTTCAAAACCATACAAATTGCCTAACACATATTTTCATGTCAACGACATTTCTTAATTTAAATTAGAAATGATGGTTTTTTAGAAACATTTTTGCGTTCAATGGTGCACATTCTACATATATAAGCATCGAGGCACATTGTATTGTAAAGAGCACCCTTGAGTTTAAAATGGCAATAGCATTTTTTTGTATGGAAACCACCATGTTTTAAATTTGTTCATAGGTCGACTATGTGTAATAAATAACACTTAGATGTAGTACGTTTTATTAATTTTAAAGCATCCATGGGCTAACAATTTTTTGGCCTTGTCAATTTAATATAGAGAGTTACTATATGCTAATATATATATATATATATATATATATATATATATATATAAAGTAAAGAGGAAGTGGATCTTTTATATTATATCATAAACAAAATATACATCTTTCCTTGGGTTGCCAACTGTTTCGCCAAAAAGCGGAAACCAGAACAATTGGCAACCCTTGATAACTATGTCCAAAAGAGGCAGACCGCCACCTGCCCTGCCCGAAGGAAACCAAGACAAGTGGCGGTCAATAATGTTCATATTTGTCCATGACAACTGAAAATTAAAAGAAACTAAACAGGAAAGATTTTTAACTGACATAACGCAACTAGAGCCTGAGCATCCAACCAAAAAACCAGAAGGTAAGTCTAGCCATGCTATTACCCGTTAAGGTCTTCATGGTTGAGGTCTTCACTGGGCATTTCATTCCAGGATGATAGGACGCAAGAGAGTCACACCGTGTCAGACATATTTGCTTTGTTGGTGCGTTGGAGAAAGCCTCATAGAGAATGTCTATGCATTGGCTCATAAGTGTTCCACGGGAGGCTTGGTTAGCCATCTAGCATCTCAAATCAAACACCAACTCGAGTTGTTTCGGGTGGAAGAAGGTCAGAGGGACATGCCATTGGTCTGGTGTTGTCGAAATAGGAGGTGGCGCAAATACCTCACCACCCTCCTTTGACGTGCACCCAACCTTTGCCTCGCTTGTTGCAGCCCATGTTCCTTCCTTCGCACCATCCTGGTGTCCCATTTTCGCGCTCCGCTCCTCAGCACCACTTTCTGCTTCTGTCCCTGTGCTCCCGGGTTCGTTCTCTGAGTCTATGAAAGGAGTGAGAACCTCCAAGATTATGTCATGCTAGGCCATTTGGAGGGACTCCTCTGGGAGTTCCTCACCGATCATAACAAATGGTAAATCCCATATGTGGAGTCCATGGTACGCATTGTGGTGGCTGGCTGGCTGCCCCGAGTTTCATCCTCGAGCTTGGTTGGAAGCGCCAATTATTTGGCTATGAAGAGCATATGTCTTTCACGGAGGAGGCGGATGGCCTCCTAAGGATGAGCTCCTCCACAAAAGCTGTTGGAAGTGACAGGCCATCCTTTTCCACCACCATCTCTATGAGCAAGCTTAGCTTGTTGGGTGCAAGCAATTGAGAGCGCTCTCTCAAGTTTTTACAGTCGTTTTTGCCTTACAACCATGTTGTACCGGGATGGGCGACATGGATTTCCATGCTCCGCAGGGGCATCAGAGGATAATTTAATGGAGAAATTACAATGGATGCAGCAATGGCCTCTCCCAAGCTCTAGAATGCGAGCTTGATGCGGGCAAAAAATGAAATAAGGAAGGTAAATGCAGAGGTGGATGATAACCATAAGGTGTGATGGGATGACTATCGTGATCTCCTCCCTAGCATTGAATTCGGTGGTCGTCTCGCTATTTTCACGAGGGAGAAGTCCCATGGTTGTTGGCTTGTAGTTATGGTTGTCTCCCATTCTTAATGTCGAGGGGATGGGAGTTTTCCATCCTTATTTATGGCCTGTCCAAGCCAGCAGGGCGGTAGCGATTGAGTGCCGTGTCACCCATCACGGTATATGTCGCGATATATTATTTAAAGTAAAAAATTATGTAATTTTTATATCATTGATTCCTAGTTTTTCTTTTTTTGAGGGAGATTTTGAAAATTCCAAAAGACAAACAAGGGGAAAACCAATACATTATGGTAGGAAGGGATGTCTTAAAAAGTGTAAAAGAAGATGTTAAAATAAATGAACATAATTGTGCCTCAAGAGGAGTCATCCCAAAAAACCGTCAAATGTAAATGTAATCATTTTATTTATTCTTTTATGTACACGACATTTCTTAATTTAAATTAGAAATGATGGTTTTTTAGAAACATTTTTGCGTTCAATGGTGCACATTCTACATATATAAGCATCGAGGCACATTGTATTGTAAAGAGCACCCTTGAGTTTAAAATGGAAATAACATTTTTTTTTATAGAAACCGCCATGTTTTAAATTTGTTCATAGGTCGATGGTGTGTAATAAACAATACTTAGGTACTGGTGATTTTATTAATTTTTAAAGCATCGACTGAATACAACAATTTTTTGATGCATCAATTTGTATAAAGTTACTATATGCTAATATATATATATATATATATATATATAAAAGTAAAGAGTGGATCCTTTATATATACACCATCGTCTTGAGAACATCCATTACATGGCTGGAAACCCGAATAGTTGAGCTAAGAATATGTCCAAAGTAAGGCCACTTACTTTGGAAACCAAGACGAGTGGCCGTCAATAATATGCATATTTGTCCATGACAACTGAAAATTAAAAGAAACTAAACAGGAAAGATTTTTAACTGACATAACACCCAACCAAATCCTGAGCATCCAACCAAAAATCCAAAAGGCAAGTCTAGCCATATATTGCAGATTAAGTCTTCACGGTTGAGAGTCTTCTTGGGCATTTCATTCGGATGATAGAATAGAGTCTCAAACCGTCGTACATCTTTTCTACTACGGCGTTGGAGAAAGCCTCATAGAGAATTTCTATGCATTGGCTGATTAGTGTGCCACAATAGGCCTGGTATTCCATATGGTGCCTCAAATTGAGCACCAAATCGAGATGATTCAAGTGGAAGAAGGGTGGAGGGACACACCACTGATACGAGGTTGTCAAAATAGGAGGTGGCGCAAGGACCACCATGCACCCTCCTTCGACGTGCTCCCACCCTCTACCTCGCTTGTTACAACCCATGTTCCTTCCTTCGTGCCATCCTAGTGTCCCGTTTTCACGCTCCGCTCCTCAGCCCCGCCTTCTGCTATCGTCCTTGTGCTCCCGGGTTCGTTCTCTGAGACTATGAAAGGAGTGAGAACCTCCAAGATTATGTCATGCTGGGCCATTTGGAGGGACTCCTCTGGGAGTTCCTCCTCAATGTATTTCAAATAGGTAAATCCCCATGTGAGTCCATGGTGCATTGTGGTGAGCCTCTGTACTTGAGTTTCATCCTCGGCTGGTTGGAGGCGCCAATTATTTGGCGGCGGAGGAGGTGGATGGCCTCCTGCAGGACGAGCTATCACAAAAAGCGTTGGAGGTGACGGGCCATCCTTTCTGCCATCTCTGCGGGAGCAAGCTGTAGCTTTAAGATTAGCGATTGAGAGTGCTCTCTCAATATTTTGCAACTGTTTTTGCCTTGCAACCATGTTGTACCAGGATGGGCCGCGACATGGATTTCCATGCTCATGGGGCATCGAGAGGATGAATTTAATGGCGAAATTACAATGGATGCAGCAATGGCCTCTCCCAAGCTCTAGAATGCGAGCTTGATGCGGGCAAAAAATGAAATAAGGAAGGTAAATGCAGAGGTGGATGATAACCATAAGGTGCGATGGTATGACTATCGTGATCGCCTCCCTAGCATTGAATTCAATGGTCGCCTAACTGTTCACGCGAGTGAAGGGTCTCATGGTTGTGGGCTTACAGTAATGGGTGGCTCCCATTCTTAATGTCGAGGATGGAGTTTTCCATCCCCTTGTTGTAAGCTGTCAAGCCACGTAGGACGGCGTGGCAATTGAGTGCCTCGCGTGTCACCCGTAAAGGGTATATGTGCGATATATTATTTACATTAAAACAATTATGTAATTTTATGTCGATGATTCCCTGGATTTTTTCTTTTGAGGAGATTTTGAAAATTCCAAGGGATAAACAAGGGAAAAACCAATACATGATGGTAGGGATGTCAAAAAAGTGTAGAAGAAGATGGTGAAATTAATGGACATAATTGTACCGCCAAGAGGGTCATCTCAACAACAACATGCGTCAAATGTATGTAATCATTTATTTATTCTTTTTATGTACATCAAATTTAATTATTGCGTGGAAGACCAATTTTGAATTGTTTTGTTGCAAAAAAGAAAAAAAAAAATAGAACCATTAACATATAAGATGGGGCGATGATGAATAAAAGGGTTGATCATAAAAGAGTATTTACATTTTCGTATTTACTTAATATTTCATGTTTGTTGTTATCTTTATATTTAAATATTAATTTACACTTGTCCATGGATATCTTCTATTAGGAGTGCTAACATACAAGAGGAACCAACTTATGATTGATAGACATTAGGTTGAGTATGGGTTGTGAGTATATGTTATTGAAATATGAAGGTTTAATTGAACAATTTGTAAAAGTAGATATGTTGCTTAACTTCCCTTGTTTTGTAATTAATGAAACACAAAGAAACATTTGTATCAATTATATCAATTGTGTTTTTTCATGGCATATTATTAAACATTGAGGAAACAAAGTATGGAATGCAACTAACATAAGAGATTTTGAGAGAAGTCATGAAGCATGGCTTCAAAATAAAATAATATTTCTTATGGAAAGAATCACTTCTAAGGTATGTTTTTTAGTTATGAAACAACCTACATTCTACTATATATAAAAATGTAGATATACTTATTCTGTTGATTTATTTTGTGTTTATACAGATGGAAGATGAAGAGGAGGAACATAAAAATAAATTAGATGAAAACATTAGGTTAAACAGCAAAATACAACATCACCTACAAATGATGAAGAAATGATGCATGCACATAACTCGAGCAATGATATGATTGAATGAATAATGATGATCAACATAATTGAATGTTACTACAGGTTAATGTTTTGGAATATTTGTCTCTATCCGATTTTGTTTGTCTTGACATATTGTCCCAGTGCAGGACATGTTTCCAATAGAGATGTAACAATTACATATTGGTTTCAATTTTATTATTACGGACCTTTGTCTTGTCCCTTTTTGTATTGCTTGGGTTTTTTATTCATATATAATAAAATGGGTTTCTTATTTTATTCAATTTTCAAATGTTGTAAAATGTTGTTTTGTTGAATAATTAATATGTGGATGATTTGCATTGTTACAAATAACAGAGATTTAACTCATTGGATAATGAATTAATTCAATCTTTATATTGAAATGCAATAACAAAATATAAAACCATAATTATTATAAAAATATTTGATTTTGAAAATGATTAATTGAAAATTTGTAAAATAAACAATTAATTAAAATATACTTATAACTTGATTACTGCTTGTGTTCTTTGAACTCACTAGATGATGCATGACATAATATAAAAAGAGATGATTTTTGATGAGTCATATGCATCAGTTCCCATTAATTATACTAAAGCAGTGCAAACTATTGAAAAGCATCCCATAAGCGATACATAATGCTCTGATTAGATCAATTGGCGATTAGTCCGTTGATGAATCGATTAGGATTAGAAATGTCGATGACAAAAATGACATAGCTGTGGATTATCAGACAAACAACTTCGAAAATACTCACCACAGAAATCTGAAAACAACGATAATATACAATTGTATTTATCATTTCAAAATTTTATGGTGCCCATGTTTATAATACACAATGGGGCTCTAAATATATGCACTAGTGATTTAAGTATAATATATGCACCGAGGTCTTCATGCAATGTATACCTTGGTGTTTAAGTTATTTGTACACAATTCTTAGTAAGAAATATTATTACTTAGACATCTCACTTCGAATATTCAATATTTTACCACCCATCGGTGCACATGGTAATATAGGCATCGATATGTATGAATTATACAAGCATTGGGGCACACTCTAAATCAAACACACTAGGTTAAACACAAACTTAGAAGCACCAATGATTCATTCACAAACAATATTAGGCAGATCATTAGAAAGTAAAGAGTATTGGTGTTTATGCATAATAATTATAAGCGTATTGGTTCTTTTTTGTTTTTATGTATGCACCATGAGTGGTTTGATTAGAGAGAACTAGTGCATTTTGCAATAAAAGAATTGAGAAAAAAGTCTTTGCTACAACCTCCACCTACCCAACTTTTTTTAGTTATATGGAACATCCGTTGAAACCTCCGCTTTGAAAAACAAAGGTTGTAGTGAAGGCATTTTTTGAATTTTTTCCAAATATTGTAACACTAAAACCTCCACAAAACCTCTTCCACATGGTTTCCTTGTAGTGTGTTCTTCCTCCTCATCCACCATGGAAGATTCGAACAAATTCAGATATTCCATGTTCACCATTGAACTAATATACATATAAGGAGGAAGTTGTAGCCTAAAGACATTCTCATTCATCTTCTCAATGATGCCAAAATGTTTGTATCTAATGGGATTAAGTTTCTTTGTTGCTCCTTGCAATTGTTCCTTGATATAGAGCCGCACCTTGTCCTCAACATAGAATTTTTTATCCTCCCTATGTTGGTCATGCTTGTGTTTGTACAACTATTGGCTCTTCTCGATCTTCTCATAAACACTTAAATGTATCTACCTGATCTTGCCCATGAATGTGATTTCCTTCTGTTCATCTACTTGAAGCCCTACTTATTCATTATGTTATCCATACATACTGTGAAATGGTGAAGGAGGTAAATAAAAAAAGTCTCAAAAGGGGACTTATTGGTGAATGAATGGAGTGTTTTGTTGTAGGAGTGTTGAATGTAGACTAGTTTCTCATCCAAAGTCTTTGGATATTTGTGGAATTGTAGCCTCTCAACAATTGCACCGACATCCTATTCACAACCTTTTTTTTTACATCAGTTGGTGGATGGAATGCAATGGAATAATTCAACTTGGTATCCATTCTTTCCAAATGTGTTGTAAAAAATCTACCCAAGAACCTATTGTCCCTATAAGATATGATGGAGGGAGGGAAGTCTAAAATGTTCCCAAACATGGTTGAAGAATAGTTCGGTTTCCTCTCATCCATAGATTTTCTTCTTACATGGAATGAACACAAAATTTTGTTGAAATGGTCTACCACGATGAAAAAGTAGTCATGGCCTCTACAAAGTCAGAGGGAAGCTTCAAAACAACCCATTCACATCAATTTTTTTTAAATTCCCTCATCAAGAGTAATTTCATATATTTAAAAATAAAACTTTATTATATAATTTTTATTTAACTTATTTTCACATTTGGTTATTTAAGGATTTTTATCTAATCTTCATGGTGTTACCATGACAGGGTACTCATTAAAGGTACTTGCATTGGTCGTCATCAACAAATGAGACTTACCCTCTTCATAAGTATAAAAATTCTACTGTCGTTACTAATGAAATCATTATAACTTTCTTCATCAAACTTGGATTAATATCATCATATATTCAGATAATACCTTGGTTAGAGTGACTATTTATGTATTTATATTTATTATTCAAAGGCTGGACTAAATCTCCTTAAGTGGAAGAAATCCCACATGACATAATGTACACACTTCTTTATCACTAATTGACTGCTGTGATATATATATATATATATATATTCTTGTATACAATCTATTGACTACACTGTGACTTTTTAGATTAATGATTATCATCTTTATGGCATGCAAACAATTTAAATGTATTAATGATCAATTGAAAATACCAACAGTTAGCTTGTGAAATTGGCTTACCAAAATTTGGCCATGATACTACCAAGGTAAAGAAGGGTAAAGCTAGAGAGGGGTTCATCATGCTAACATGACCCAATCCTCCTTGCTTAAATATTTGATTTGGAGTTATAAGACTTAACCTGATCCAAAGGAAAATTAGTTAATGAGAAAAAGGACTAGTGGTTGAAAACAAGCACCCCAATGAATGGAAGCATGGAGGGATATGATAAAACAAAAGGAACTTGTCATCCAAAGGTACCCAGTGTGCCATTCCACAACCCTCGAGGTTGACCCAAGGACTCCTTGTGTGATAGAAGGAAGGGGACCGATTGAGAATTTTTCTAGATTTCGTGCAGGAGACGCAGGAGGAGACAGGAAAGGGAATGCATGAGTACATGAAAGAAGATAATTCCTATGAGGATGGCCTCAGAGGTTGGAGGTGGGAGTGTGTAGTATGGATATGAAGAGAATAATAACTCAAGGAGAGTTATGGCATCATAGGAATAAATATACTATGAAAGAATGCAAGAGGGAGTATCGAGAGTTCCGTTTTGGTATCATGAATTGGCATGGGGGTGCCTACATTAGGGGTTACTAAGCATTCATAGCCTATGATTAAGTGGAAAGGACAATACCCACATTCAGTTGGCTTGCGGCAACCTTGAACCAGATAAGTATCTCATATTCTTGTGTATTGGAATTGAAATGTATGGTAAGGTTGACTGTAATTGTGTTCATGAATGTGTATGCTTGTGTGATTAATATACTGAATTATCATTACATGTATGTGTGTTTGAGTAATGATAGAACAAAATAAATAATTTATTTCTATGAATTTTGTCTTGAATGGATAGATATACATATACAATCTAAAAGGAATCCATGTATTGTGTGAAATTGGTCATGTTGTGGATTGTGTAGGCTTTTCAAGTATGTGTACTTGAATGATAATGTTTTGTATGGAATTTCATGTATACTACACACCTGAATAGGAGAACCCTGTACTCTATCCCAAAGATAAAACATTTGGTATCATCTAAAATAAAGAAAGTAAATATGTGAATGAGATACCTGTGCACTGTGGGTTTTATGTTAAGATGTGTTGCTTGTGAAAGGAATTCAGGCAGATAAACTAAGAGATGAATAATAAAATCGAAGAGTAAATTTCTTATCCAATTTGTTAATGAAATACAGAGTATTTGAAGGATTGGTAAGAACTTAGAAAAGACTTAAAAGATATCCCTGAATGAATAACTCCAATATCAAATCGTTAGCCTGCAGAAATCCTGTGTTTTGAGTGGAAGAAATCGTAGACATCGATTTGAAGTATCGAGATGATATTGGCCATTAGAAGGAAGGTATCCTTTACAGAGAACTATGTTTCGAGCTTGAAGGAATCACAACCGTTGGATTGGCCATGGCTGAATAGACAATGACCCCCTTTCATTAGAGTAGGATAACAATTATAGAAGATGTACTCCGAACTAACCAGATTCGTCAAACCATCAGAGCATGGAGGTAGCATATTGACCATCGTTTGATATAGCTTCCACTCTATCAGTGAAAAATGCATTGAAAATAGTCAGTGGTAGTGGACCTTCAGAGGGAACTCTTGAGCGGTCATAGAAAAACATCGAAGGAGAAACTCTGAGTTTTAGTATATACTGTAGATCTAGAAGTAGGTAAGTTTAACCTTATATTTTAATCATTGTGAGGTCCCACTTCGCAGGTCAAGGTGGAAGAGAGAGACGCAGATGACCAGGAGATCCAACATGTTGACGTGTGTTGATAATTGATTACTTGATGGGATGACTGTAAGTCTATCTAGATAAGAGGGTATGTATACCATTGATCAAATTTCGACCATTTATTAGTGTATAGGCGATATCATATCTCTACCGTAGATCCTTGTAAATTCTTGTCTTTCCTTAGGGGATCATGGTCTTCGATTTGGCATGATGGTTAGATATGGACCCTCGGTCGGAGTAGGAGCAAGATTTAATCTCGATTGTCGATATAGAAAGATAATGGATCATAGTCATTCATCATTGGGTACCATTCAGAGTAATTTACATCCCTGGAGGAAATATAATCCGAAGGTGGGACTGAGAGGGAAGATCTAGAATGTTGATCGGAGCTAGTGTTATATTAAATCTTATCCATTGATCGCGTTATAAAGGAACGCTGTTCTTTGGTGAGTAGCAAAAAGGGGATGATATCACCCCAACCAACATGCTTGGGGAACTTGTTAACACCTGAAAGATCGAAATAGATACCCCATGATGACGTGTAGACCCACCTCATCCCATGTTGGTGGTGCCACATGTCAAGTAAAGATTCTACGACATGGAATGGCATTTTGTCCCTTTTGAGGTAGAATCCTTTGGGTATGAATGTGATATATGTCGTAATAGGTGAATTTATCTAGGAGGATCTCGGTGTCCAACCACCTTGTCTAGGCTCCAGCAGGTTTTTAGCATCTTACTATATTTAGTAGTTTTTGGTTTCAGCCAGACAGAGGCCGCAGAAGAGGGGGCCCAAATGTTATTTTCATGATCAAGAACCTCAATGATAGCCAAATGATTTGATTGAGCCCATAAATGAACCTCATTGTCAATAAATTTCCAACGATCTATTGTGAAGCCTAAACGAAGATCGTATGCAAGAAGTTCACGATACCGAGGAAGTTGATGTACTAACTGCCAGGGCCCCACGTAATTTTGGCACTTCATCTCTAGGGTTAGGTTTTTTTTGAATGTATGGGATTTTGGCATTCATCTTTATTGTAAAAAATCCTCTATAGCCTCATTCTACTCATCTTCTATGAATGAGCATATCATCCACATCTCTTCTCAAGATAAAGTTGCCACCATTCTAACAGCTTGTTTTCACTCTGCATTTTCTGAGTTTATTTATATTTCTTATTCAATAAAAAATAGGTTTTAATGTATCTCATTGGCTTTTCTTTGTATCTCTATGTTAATATTATAAATCACCGTAGTTCATTTTCCATTCTCCTCATAAATCAGGATGAGTGGTATAAGAATTAAACAGTCATTTTTTTTAATGGATGTCCCCAACACAGTCAAGGTATAAAAGGATAGGTCACCGATATTTTCTCTTGAGGACAAAACTCTCACATGCCAAGAAACCATCCATGGTAGGATAAAATAAATATGATAGGACAATAGATCCTTTCAAAATTTTGCTCGAGGAATCCCTAGCATCACAAAGGAACGAGATGATGGAAACAACACAAATCCTTAGGCAATTATCGAAAAGAAGTGATGCATCCACCTCAAGCGGAGGAACCACCCTTTTCAAGGTACATATCAATTTTGTGTTAACCACTCAACACACCCTAAAGAAGCCCTATATCAATTTTTCACTTTTGGGTACCACTTATTTCTTCATTTGTCTGACTTGATTTCATTTTGGTAAATGGTTTATCTTTACTTGTTTTCATGTCTCTTATCACCTAGTCAATTTTGTTTGAATTTGTGAAACCTCATGTGTTAGTCTAAAATACTGAACATAGAGTAGAATCAACAACTAAACGCGCCCTGCCCTAACTGCGCTCGGAGTTGGGTGTGAGAAAAGTCCAGACTTAATTAAAAGGAACCACAAAGGCAGCCCGATTTCCAAGCACTGATTGTCATCGGCATCGACGGAAGGAGGTTTTGGGTTTGCATAAATTATTCACAAAAAGGTTGGAGAGATAGATGATCCTCTTCAGTATCGACAAAATATGAGAAAGACAAACATTAAAGGATGTAAATAAATGGAAGTGATAATTAGAATGCCTAATACTTTATCGGGATCAAGGAAATCTATAAAGATCACAACAATAATTTCGATCATGATAAAGTTATCGTCATTTGATCCCCAGCCCATTTTCGACAATCGAGAATTTTTTAGGGATTTGATCTGAGAGCGCTTTGGTAGGATTATTGTTGATTGTCGATCCTTGACACTTTTCGTCAAACAAGTTAGAGTTTAGGTTTAAGAAATGTATGTCTTAAATAAATTCCCAAATTTGACTGACACAAGAGAATGAAGTCACTAGTCTCGAATGCCATGTTTCTTTACCACATAAGGTTATGCTGATGCGAGACATCCCAAGTCATTTTTGGTTCCTAGGTCCTAGAAGATCATATAAGTAGTCGATTTTCCACATCATCTACGTATACGACAAGATGGGATTGGCGATGAACTTTTGAGAGGGAGGATATCCTTGAAAATTTTCACATGCAATCCAACCCCCATGTCCCAGAATATGAATAGATGTGCTCATTTGCAAATTGACAATATCACTATTGTCCTTAATATAGAGTCGAGAAGCCCTCTCTGACACCTTAACCTTGTGGAGAATCACTCAGGGGCAAACCCTAGGTTGTATAGCCAAACAAAGGTGGCACAACTTTCTCCATGGATGAAGTACCAGCAAGGGATTGATGGATAATTCCAAACCCTAACAAGGAATGGTCAAAAGCCAAATGTGATCTATTGCGACAAACAGTAAAGATCTCTCCTCCAAACCTACACACTAAGCTGAACTCTGATTAGTTTTGCAATTTTAAGGCTGCACTTGAGAATGGTGGCCTCTTGTATTTATAGTATATCTGGCTAACTCCCTAGGCTAACTTCTCATTCTGGGTATTTGTTTATTCAATATATATTATTTCTTGTAATGGACTTCTTTTCTTGGAGGCCAATAACCTAATAAAAGTTATCCTCTTGGTGACATAAATGCTTCTAGGTTATTGGCAACTCATTCAGGGTTTCTTCTTGCTTTCGAGAATATTATTATCGTCAGGGGTTTACATGTGGAGGTAAATACCTCCCCACAACTACCATAATAATGCTACTCCTCCTAGCTAGGGAGGTATTACAGTGTGGTCTTGAGCACCGATATACCATTCATTTGGTAGCATCAACATAGTTGTATAGACTATCTCATGACTAGATCATGAACACCATCATCACCATCCCGGTGTCATGGTACATCATCTCTCCGAACCATAATCTATATGAGTAATGATACTTTCCTCACAGTGACACAAGAGCCATTATTCCTGTCTAGAAGAGTAAATGTTGAACCATTTACGTGGAAAATATTTGTTCATTGATCACCCATCTAGATGATAATCATTTCAACACTACTAATAGTCTTCCAGAGTCGAAGGTGGAACAATATCATTCATTATAACACAATTTGTGTCATCCATAGTAGTACACAACACAATCCAATGATAAACTACCACACAAAGTAGCACAGTACTTGATCAAACTGATGAAACATCATACGGTAGTATACATATATTGTCTAGAGACATACGGTCTTCATAACAATCATTTTATATCAACCTACACAGAAAAATGTTATGATATGGCGAATCTGGTCCATTCTTCTACTCACATATATGATATCTGAAAGAATCTTCCCTCAGAAAGTAAAACATTAATGATGATCTATCTGAACTATTCTTCTCAAGCAAGGAAGAATATCATTCATTATAACACAACTGTGTCTATCCATAGTAGTACACAACTACAATCCAGTGGTACACTACCACATCAAGTAGCACACAGGTACTTGATCAAACAGTGAAACACATCCGCCACAGTAGTGTACATATATTGTCTAGAGACATACAGTCTTCATAACAATCATTTGATATCAACCTGCACAGAAACAATGTTATGATATAAACTGAATTTATCTGGGCCATTCTTCTACTCACATATATGATATCTGAAAGAGAATCTTCCCTCAGAAAGTAAAACATTAATGATGATCTATCTGAACTATTCTTCTCAAGCAAGGAAGAATAATTGTCCTGATTTTATGAGTCTGGACCATTCCCCACCCTGGCCCATTCCTCCGACACTAAACAAAGTGTAACCTGGAGAGAATGAGTCTTCCATAAAGAATGTATGTCCTTGATTGCTGAACCTGGTCCATTACTCCAACACTAAACAAAGTGCAACCTGGAGAGAATGAATCCTCCCTAAGGAACGACTATCC